>RJWM01031293.1:0-22557 GCA_004363535.1 Dasyprocta punctata
AAAGTGTTCAACAAAATCCAACACCCATTCATGATAAAAACCCTATAGAAAATCAGAATAGATGGTCTCCAGCTCAACCTGACAAAAGCCATATATCATAAACCAACAGCCAACATCTTACTAAATGGAGAAAAACTGAAAACTTTCAACCTAAAATCAGGAACAAGACAAGGATGTCCATTATCACCACTCCTATTCAGTATAGTTCTGGAAATATTAGCCAGAGCAATTAGACAAGAGAAAGAAATAAAGGGAATAAGGATAGGAAAGGAAGAAGTGAAATTATCATTATTTGCAGACAATATGATACTCTACATAGAAGACTCCCAAAAATCCATTAGAAGACTTCTAGAAGTAATAAGCAAATTCAGTAATGTTGCTGGATCAATAGCATTCCTGTATACAAACAACAAAGTCACTGAGAAAGAAACAAAGGAAACCATACCCTTCACTATAGCATCCAAAAAAATGAAATAGTTAGGAATCAATTTAACAAAGAAAGTAAAAGATCTATACAGTGAAAATTACATTACTCTGAAGCAGGAAATCAAAGAAGATTTCAGAAAATGGAAAGATATTCCCTGTTCATGAATAGGAAGAGCAAGCATCATGAAAATGGCCATTCTCCCAAAATTATTATACAGATTTAATGCAATCCCAATCAAAATACCACTTGCCTACCTCACAGAACTAGAGAAAGCATTCCTGAAATTCATCTGGAACCAGAAAAGACCTAGAATAGCAAAGGCAATTCTGGGCAACAAAGGTAAGGCAGGAGGTATCACAATCCCCAACTTGAAACTATACTACAAAGCTGCTGTGATAAAATCAGCATGGTACTGGAATCAAAACAGACCTGAAGATCAATGGAATAGATTTGAAGATCCAGCCACAACTACAAACACACTTAGCAACCTCATGTTTGACAAAGGGGCCAAACATGTACATTGGAAGAAAGATAGCTTCTTTAACAAATGGTGCTGGAAAAACTGGCTTTCTATATGCTGTAAACTAAAACTAGATCCATGTCTATCACCATGCACTAAAATAAAGTTAAAATGGATCAAAGATCTGAATATAAAAACAGAGACACTAAACTTACTAGAAGACAGAGTAGGCAAAAATCTTGATGACATAGGAGTAGGCAGAGAGTTCATAAGCAAAAATCAAATTGCACGGGAAACACCCCAGAATCAACAACTGGGATCTCATCTTACTAAAAAGTTTTTGCATGTCAAAGGAAATCTCCAACAGAGTGGAAAGAAAACCCATGATTTGGGAAATTATCTTAGCCAAATGTCCATCAGACAAAGGACTTCTATCTAAAACATATAAAGAATTAAAAGAAATCAGGCCCCTAAAACTCAAACACCCAATCCAAAAATGGGCATCTGAGATGAATACACACTTCTCAGAGAAAGAAATACAAATGACAAATAAATATATGAAAAAATGTTCAACATCAATGGTCATTCGGGAAATGCAAATTAAAACAACGCTGAGATTCCATCTCACTCCAGAAAGAATGGCCAAGATTAAAAATCAACCAACAACAAATGCTGGAGGGGCTGTGGGGAAAAAGGAACTCTCCACTGTTGGTGGGAGTGTAGACTGGTGCAACCACTGTGGAAGTCAGTGTGGAGATTCCTCAAGAAGTTAGGATTAGAGATCCCATTCAACCCAGCTATCCCTCTTCTGGGCATTTTCCCAGAAGAACTGAAAACATCATACCACAGTGATATCTGTGCAACCATGTTTATAGCAACCCAATTCGTAATAGCCAGATCTTGGAAACAACCCAAGTGCCCATCAATCAAAGAATGGATAAAAAAGTTGTGGTATTTTTATACAATGGAGTACTACTCAGCTATTAAGAAAGGTTGCATTGAGACTTTTATAAGTAAATAGACATGACTTGAGACCATACTCATAAGTGAGATAAATGAAACCCTCATGTGTAAATACTGTATAGTCTCCCTAGTGTAAGAAATTGAAAAAGTATATATGATCCAAAATCTATACCATTCCTTTTTTTTTTTTTTTTTTTGGTACTGGGGATTGAACTCATGACCTTGCACTTACCAAGCAAGCGCTTGAACCACTGAGCTCCAAAATCTATACTAAATACTATGCAAGGGTAAAAAATAGCTTCAAGAGCAAAAGTAATTTTGAAGGAAAAAGGGGGAAAGAGGGAAGGGAAAAGAAAAAGATATAAATCTGTATATATGTATATGTAAGATAACTAAAATGAACACACTGCTGAATGTATTAGTTATTGAGAAAGAACAGTTAATACTCATATGATTAGACCAATTTTACATGTCTATATTTGTTAATGTAAACAATCATTTTGAAGATAATGAAACACAATATTGCAACCATTGTCAAGTTTCTATCATCCTGTTTTGTAAACCTGTAATGTTACTGTTGTGCATTTACTCTAGTTGTTTGTTTGTCTCTTTTGCTTTTTGTCTTTCTTGTATGTGTCTTTTTTTCTCTTAAATAAAAATTTAAAAATAAAATAAAATAAAATAAAATAAAATACCCAGAAGGGGAAGAGCCGGGTTGAATGGGACATTTAATCCTAGTTTTTTGAGGAGTCTCCACACTGATTTCCACAGTGGCTGTACCCGTCTACACTCCTCCCAACAGTGGAGAAGAGTTCCTTTTTCCCCACAGCCCCTCCAGCATTTGCTATTGGTTGATTTTTTGATGATAGCCATTCTTTCTGGGGTGAGATGGCATCTGAGTGTTTGAATTTGTGTTTCTCAAATGACCATTGATGTTGAACATTTTTTCATGCATTTACTTGCCATTTACATTTCTTCATCTGAGAAGTGTGTTTTCATTTTAGATACCCGTTTTTGGACTTTGAATTTGGGGAGCCTAATTTTTTTCAATTTTTTCTTTCTTTCTCTTTTATTTCTCTCTTTCTTTCTTTCTTTCTTTCTCTCTTTCTTTCTTTCTTTCTCTCGTGCGTGTGTGTGTGTGTGTGTGTGTGTGTGTGTGTGTGTGTGTTGGAGATCAAACCCAGGGCCTGGGGCACATGTTCAGCAAGAAGCACTGTACCACTGAATGGCATCCTCAGTTCGATGAATTCTTGCTTAGAAAGGAATCCTTTTCCAAACAGGAGTGAAAGTCTAATACATGCTAAAACATGGATGAAACTTGAAGACATTATGCCAACTCAGAAACAAAAGGACACATTTTATGATTCTACTTATGTCATGCATGTTCAATAGCCAAATACATAGAGACAGAACATAGAACAATGGCTAGTAGATCTTAAGAAAGAGGAAACGGAGTTATTGTTGGATTTTGTACAGAGTTTCAGTATGGAATGAGAAAAAGCTTCTAGAGATAGTGATATGGTTGCAAAACAATGTGAAAATACTTCATGTCATTGAACTGTATGCTTGTAAATAGTGAATTTTATGTTATATATATTTTACTGTAATAAAAACATTATTTAAAAAGTGCTCAGAGCAGTGTCTGGTGTATAGTAAATTATCTGTGTTATTTATTGTACCACCTGCACTGTTGCCTAATGGTTTTTAACTCTTACATTTTTATTCAGCATTCAGTTTGACATCATCTCTCCAACTTCAAGACAAGGATCATACCATAATTTGGGTGCCTTTCACTGACTTGCCAATGTATCTTGCACTTAGTTGGGCCCTGTAAATCACTGACTGTTTAGTACAGATTCCAAATAACCTGTTTTATAAGGTGACCTGTGATTGTACTGCAGTGGAGTGGATCTCAGTGCATGGTTGTTAGCAGAGATTAAGAGTCAGGGTTGGAGTAAAAAAGACCTGGCTTTGAATTTTAGTTTTGCCATTTATTAACCATGTATCACTGATAAACTAAGTCAGTCAGATAAATAATGTATGCTTTTAAATGGTAACTGTGATGATCAAGGTGAAATAATCATCTCAGTAAATGATAGTTAATAAAACTTTTTAAAACTCTAAGCAGAACTCCTGCCTTAGCTTCATCAGTCTGTAAGTCAGTTTCTGAAACCAGGATTTAGTTTAAAGCAGGTATCAATTCCTGCAATCCTGAGGATGTTTCTGCAATAAAGGACGGTTTCTTAAAACATAACATCTCAAGAGGATTGTAGGACTTGCTCTGCTTCCCATGCCCAGATGACCCAAATATACCAGGAGATTTTAAAAGCCCTGGAAGACTCAGAAGGAGTTTTCATTTAGTGCACGCACCACTCTTAGGTGCCGGTGGCTGCTCAGGGGCCCTACTACTGAGCGGGGAACAATGCTGTGCAAATTTAGCCGAATGCCTGAGTCTTCCTCCAAAGATCCCAGTATATGGAGAGATGAGTCAAGAAACTATTAGCTCCCACAGCTGTGAAGCAGTGAATTCATCAATACCAGGTAGATTGCTTAGAGACTGTTTGAAAAGCAAAGTGTTTAAGAAATGGTGGCCACTAGGGATGACTTTGAGGGCATCCAGGAACTGGAAGCTGAGTGTTAGCCCAGTTTCCAGATTCATCTCAGAGATAAATCCCTGAGAGCTGAGTTTTCCTATAGCAGGAGCCAGAGCTGGACAGATTAAATATTTCTCTCTCTGATCATTTCAGTGGAACATATTTCAGAGCAGAGCAGTAAGGCATCCTCTTAGCCCAGAGAAAGGACAAGTGACCACATTTAGAAACACTGGACAATGAATGAGCTTCTCTAACAATGGGCATTCCAGAAAATCTATAAGGGGTTTAAGCAGACAAAATGCCGTAATGCGTTGGATAAAACCTTAGGTTTCACAGTACCTGAGGTAATCCAGAATACAAAGCAAAGAGGGGGAAAGGAAGAGAGAGAAAGAGAGGGAGGGAGGGAGAGAGAGAGAGAGAGACAGAGAGAGCACTAAGAAGAGATAGGAAGTAAGTACTCAGAGAATACTTGGCATGGAGCATTCAAAAACAAAAAGAACTAGAAACTGTAATAAGAATGTTACATAGAGCAATAATCACCAAGTGGCAGCCACTGTCAGTCATCCCTTGCCACATACTCTCATTTCTTTAGATGTCTCGGACCTGCTGGCACAAAAGTATTCTATATTTATCAGTCACTGCCTCAAACATAGGTAAATTCTATTTTCCTGCCCGTAGAAAAAATGTATAACTAATCTTCCAATGAATTTTATGCTTCAAACTCCCTGTGTATAGCATATGAACGCTTCTCCTACCTCAGCCTCCCAAGTGCTGGGATTAAAGGCGTGCGCCACCATGCCCGGTTTGCTCTTCCCAGTTCTGCCCCTCACCCAGTCCCTAACGCCTGGAGACCCAAAGAGTTCCAAGTCTTCTACTCTGAAGAACAATTTTATTTCCTTGGGTCCTTTTCTCAAACTCAACTTTAGGTTTTTCTCTGCAGAATCAAACCCATTATGATTCTTAACAGAGGAAAAATATTCAAACACATGCTCAGGCATTCCCATACCATACTTTAAGGGAGAAAAACCTAGCAACTTTTATTCTGCATGGATGAAAGCTGTCAAGTGGATATCATCAGGGTACGTAATGCTGATTTTTTATGGCTATCCATGTTTATATACCAGCAAAATAATTTGTAAGATATTTATTCTATATAGTCCCTGAATTTTCTAAAGATGTTTTTCATTTAAAAAACAATTTTATACAAAGAACTTACTACTTTTGACGTGCAAAAGCTTTTTCGTAAGATGAGATCCCAGTTGTTGATTCTTTAATGTATTTCTGCACAGTTTGGATTTTGTTTATGAAGTCTCCGCCTACACCTATGTCTTCAAAATTTTGTTATACTTTCTCTTTCAGTAGATCTAGCGTTTCTGTCTTCATATTTATATTCTTGATCCATTCTGACTTTAGTTTAGTGCATCATGATAGACACAGTTTAATTTTAGTCTTCAGCATGTAGAGAGCCAGTTTTTCCATCACTATTTATTAAAGAGGCAATCTTTCTTCCAGTGAACATATTTGTCCCCTTAAAAGAAAACTCACAGACTGGGAAAAAATTTTAGATAATTGTCCCTCAAGCAAAGGACTTCTATCTAGAACATACAAAGAATTGAAAAAAATCATACTTCCCAAATTCAAAGACCCAATCAAAAAATAGGCATCTGAGATGAATACACATTTCTCAGATGAAGAAATACAAATGGCAAATAAATACATGAAAAAACGTTCAACATCAATGGTCATTTGAGAAATGCAAATTCAAACACTCAGAAGCCATCTCACACCAGAAAGAATGGCAATCATCAAAAGCTCAACCAATAACAAATGCTGGAGGGGCTGTAGGGAGAAAGGAATCCTTCTCCACTGTTTATGGGAGTGTAGATTGGTACAACCACTGTAGAAATCAGTGTGGAGATTCCTCAAAAAACAAGGATTAGAGGTCCCATTCAACCTGGCTATTCCCCTTCTGGTTATTTTTCCAGAAGAATTAAAAACATCACACCACAGTTGCTATATGTGCATTCACATTCATAGCAGCACAATTTGTAATAGCTAAATCATGGAAACAACCCAAATGCCCATCAACTGATGAATGGATAAAAAAGATGTGGGTTTTTTTTTATG
The DNA here is from genome assembly GCA_004363535.1 of Dasyprocta punctata. Taxonomy (NCBI): domain Eukaryota; kingdom Metazoa; phylum Chordata; class Mammalia; order Rodentia; family Dasyproctidae; genus Dasyprocta; species Dasyprocta punctata. The sequence goes on from RJWM01031293.1 coordinate 6,572, forward strand.
CAATGGAGTACTACTCAGCTATAAAGAAGGATGACTTTTATAGGTAAATGGATGTAGCTTGAGACCACACTCATAAGTGAAAGTAATCAAAACGAGATGTGTCAAAATTGTACTGTCTCACTAGTGCAAGAAGTTGAAAGAGTAAATAAGATCCAAAATGTACAACAGATATTGTGAAATGAGAAGAAGCTGTTCAAAAGGAAAGAGAAACTGGGGTGGGGGAAAACAGAAAAGAAGGAAGGGAAAAGGAAAAAAAATATATATATATAACATGTAAGATAGTTATACTACTAATTTCAAATAGCTCACTGAAGAGAAAGGTTTGTGTTTGTACTGTTTGATCAATTTCTCATGCCTGTATCTTGTTTTCTTTTTAAGAGAAAAAAGACAGAAAAGAAAAACAAAAAGTAAAAAAGACCAACAACAACAGCCGACCCAATACAATAGCAGTATAGGTTTACAAAACAAGATGATAGGAATTTGGTAATGGTTGTAATATTGCGTATTGTTACCTTCAAAAGGGTTGCTTAGATTAACAGATACAGACATGTGACATTGATCTAATCTTGAGTGTTAACTGTTGTTTTCCAATAACTAATATATTTAGCAATATAGTCATTTTAGCTATCTTATGAATATATATATACATATATATATACAAATTTATATCTTTTTCCTTTTCCTTTCCTTCTTTCCTCCTTTCCCCTACCCCAATTACTTTTACTCTTTGAGGAGTTTCTTACTCTTACACAGTATTTATTGTAGATTTTGGACTGTAAATACTTTTTCAGTTTCTTACACTAGGGAGACAATGTGGTATTTACACATGTGAGTTTGATTTATTTCACTTATGAGTATGGTCTCAAGGCACGTTCATTTACTTATAAAAGTCTCAATGCAATCTTTCTTTATAGCTGAGTAGTACTCCATTGTATAAAAGTACCACATCTTTTTTATCCATTCTTTGATTGATGGGCACTTGGGTTGTTTCCAAGATTTGGCTATTACAAATTGTGTTGCTATAAACATGGGTGCACATATATCACTGTGTTCTTCTGGAAAAATGTCCAGAAGCAGGATAGCTCGGTCAAATGGAATCTCTAGTCCTACTTTTCTGAGGAATCTCCACACTGATTTCCACAGTGGTTGCACCAGCCTACACTCCCACCAACAGTAGAGAAGAGTTCCTTTTTCCCCACAGCCCCTCCACCATTTGTTTTTGGTTTTGTAATTTTTTAAAGGGAATAAAACAAAACAAAATAGAAAGAACAAAGCAGATCAGAACTAAACAATGCAAGCAACACAGGAGTTCAAAATGAGACAACAGGAAATCAACAGTGGCTACCATAATGTCTCTTTATTTTCTTTGAAATAATTGTCTATTTCTTCACACACAATGAATTCAAACAGAACAAAGTAGTGCAAAACCAATAAAAACAAAAGAATGAAAGCATTACAGGCCTTCAAAACCAGGCAATAGGAAAATCAACAATGGCTACCATAATGTCTATTCAAAATAGCTGTCCACACTTTCACACATATTGAAATCAAACAATACAAAACAGACTATAACCAATCAAAACAAAGAATAAAAGCATTGTTGGACTTCACAACAAGATGATAGGAAACCATAATGTCTCATTTTCTTCAAAGTAGCTGTTCATACCATCACACATAATAAAACCAATTCTTGTAAACTCTTTAGGAGAAGTTCTAGGCATGTATAAACCTCTTATGTGCACCTATCCTTTCTGTATTAAAGAGAAAAGCTAAACAAAATGTAACAAATTACAAGAAAAACAAGAAACAAAAAAGACATAAATAAGAATAACAAAGAGCCTGAAACAATAACAATACAGGCTTACAAAACAACGTGGTAGGAACATACTAAGGTTCTTATTTTGCATAGTTATCTTCAAAAGAGCTACTCAGATTACCATATTAAAACATGCAAGATTGATCTAATCCTATGAATGTTAACTATTTTGTTCCAAGAACTAATAGAATTAGTAATACAATCAGCTTAGCTATCTTAAATGTATATGTACAAATTTATATCTCTTTTCTTTTCCCTTCCTTCTTTTCTCCTTTTCTCTATCTGAGTTATTTTTTCCCCTTTGGGCAGTTTGTTACCCTTTAACAATATTTTCTGAAGATTTTGTATCTTATTTACTCTTCCATTTTCTTACACTAAGGAGATGATGCAGTATTCACACATATAAGTTTGATTTATTTCACTTATGAGTATGGTCTCAAGTTGCATCCATTTACTTATAAAAACCTCAATGTGATCCTTCTTTATAGCTGAGTATTACTCCATTGTATAAAAATACCACATCTTTTTTTTTATCCATTCCTCAGTTGATGGGTATTTAGGTTGTTTCCAAGATTTGGCTATTAAAAATTGTGCTGCTATAAACATGGGTGTACATATATCACTGTGATATGATGCTTTCAATTCTTCTGGGAATATGCCCAGAAGTGGAATAGCTGGGTCAAGTGGGACGTCCAATCCCAGCTTTTAGAGGAACCTCCAGACTGACTTCCACAGTAGTTGCACCAGTCTATACTCCCACCAACAGTGCAGGAGAGGTCCTTTTTCCCCTCAGCTTCTCCAGCATTTGTTATTGGTGTTTTTCTTGATTCAGTGCCTTCTACATATGGTTGCCTAGATTCTGCAGTATGATCATTGCAGATGGGTTCTGTATGCCTCACTTGTCTGTATATCAGATTCTCTCCCCATGTTTGGAAAATTTTCTGCTATTATTTCTGCAAATAGTCTTTGCAGGTCATTTGTGTTGACTCCTGCTTTTTCGTTGACATCTATCAATCCGGCGATCAAACTCACAAACTTGCACCTGCCAAGCAGGTGCTGAAGCCACTGAACCAAACTCCTGGCCCTATTTTTTTTGAGGCAGGGTTGCACTATGTAGTTCAGGCTGGTGTTGCTCATGTTGTAGCCCAAGCTGGCCTCAAACTCACAACGCTCCTCTTACCTCAGCCTCCTGAGTGCTGGGATTAAAGGTGTGGGCCACCACCCCCGGCTGACACCTATCGGTCTTACATTGTTTCTCTTTGCATCATCTTGCAGCTGTTGAATTGTTCTTTCCTGGTTCCTTGTTATTTTTAAGAGATCTTTTCTTTCGTGATCATGAGTTTCCATGCTGTCTTCAAGGTCTGAGACTCTTATCTTCAGCTTCATTCAAGCAGTTTTGCCAGCTTTCAATGGAATTTTTAATTTCCTGAATATCCCTTTGAATCTGTTTCATGCATTCTAATTCTGTCTTATATTGTTCGTTCAAAGTTTCCATCATTTTCTTATGTTCCTCTATTTTTTTATCTAGATATTCTTTAGATGCACCCAGCATTTCTTTCATAATGTTTGTCATTTCATTATTTACCTGAAAGATTGTTTCTGATCTGATTTGCTCTATAGCTTCATGGAGTTGTTTCTTTACTTCAGTTGCGATCATTTCTGAAAGTTCTGTTGTGCAATTCCCAGTGTCTTCCATTTCAGTGTTTCTTGGGTTTCTTCTCAGTGGGCTGCAAGACTGAGACTGCATCTTGCTCTTTCGTTTTGTCATTTTCCTCTGAGACCTGTGTGGCTGGCCAGGCACTCTCCCAGTGGATTTCACTGGAACACTGTGCTGGGCAGAGCTTCAATCCTCCAATATTACCGTGGCTAGCTGGAGTGCACCCTGAACTGTGGCACTGGAGCCTTGTGCTCTGTGGCCTGTGAGGCTTGCCTGGTGTTCCCCTGATGTACTGTGCTGGATTGCTCTGGGTCATTGGGCTGGGCAGCACTTGTATCCTCCCTGCAGCTAGCAGGGATACACTCCTGGAGTGTGTCACTGGGGCCTAGAACCTTGCTGAGTGGAGTTCAGAACCTCTGCACCCCAGGTGTCTAACAGGGATGCACCCTCAGTGTGTCACCAAGGTCTAGCGCCTGGCTGGGTGGAGTTCAGAACCTCTGTGACCAGGTAGCTAGCAGGGATGCACTCCTGGAGTGTGGCGTTGGGGCCTTATGCCTGGCTTGGTGGAGTTCAGAACCCATGGGACCCAGGTGGTTAGGCAGAGTGTGTCCCCAGAGTGTGGCACCACCGGGAGCTTGAATCTGGTTGGGCAGAGTTTAGAGCCTCTGCAGCATGTGCCATGCTTGTATCTTGTAATATGAGCAACTACTTTGAAGATAACAATACACAATATATTAACTACTGTACCTCTCCTACTACCTTGTTTTGAAATTTTGTCATTGTTTTTTCTCCTTAAAATAAAATACAAAAATGATTCAGCACACAATAAGAACTTATTACTCATAGGTCCTTTTTGTTAAGTGTATATTGTTATATATATTTTCTATAAAACTTTCCCTAGACTTTTATAAGGAAACAATGAATGAAATGACTTTACCTCACTTCACCTCTTACAGTTGAACATGTTCTTTCAAGAAAACTGTTTATACACTGAACCTGAATTTTATTTCAGATATTCAATTTCCATTCCTCGCTGATCACCTAGGTTCCCATCTGATGAATGTATGTCTACACTTTTAATTGCATCCACCATCTGAATCAGGTTCACCTTTGGTCATCTCCAGTGCCCCCTACATAATGCTGCCTAGATTCTGCAATATGACCATTGCAGATGAGTTCTTATTGCGCATGGAAACCCAGTCTATGCTCTCAGTTCTTTAAATCTTGACTCAACTATATTGACTTATCTTCAGGCAACTGATTCAACAAATATTCATTAAGTCAATATGCCAGGTGCTGTGTTGCATCTGGAGGATACAGAGGTGAATTGACCTCATGGAGCTGAGACTGGAACACACTTTCTTGCTCCTCTGAATTCTATAGCCTCATCACTCTCCAGGTATGCTTTGTGCTTTCTTCTCTCTAACCTTGTCCTCTATCTGGAGTGTTTTCCTTCTTTTCTGTTTCTTTTTGTTTCTTCTCTCTCTGTGTCTCTCTCTCTGTCTCTTTCCCCCCTCTCTCTCTTCTGCATTTTTAAAAGACACCTGGACTGATTTTACTTTTATTTCCTTCACTTTAAGCCAATCTTGAAATTTCACAATGATTTCTGGGGTGGGGCAGAAGAAATGTCACGCTCAAAATCACAGGGGTCGTGACCCAGTGGGACTGAAGAGATGCAAGAAAGATGGTTTTGGGGCATATGGAAGAAATTGTCTTGCCCAAGGGCAAGTGGCTTCAAGAGCACAGGAACCGGCACCTGATGTCCTTCTTCTGTGGATTGGTGATTGAGTTGGCTGCCTTAGAACTGCCCCTGGCAGAGGAGACAGCAGCCTTCTGCTGCTGCTCAGTCTTTTCCACCACAAATTTGACCCTGTGTGCCTCCTGCCAAGCCAACTGTGTGCCTTTCAGTGCTTCAGTGAACTCCTCCCTCAGGTCAGATGTATCAGGGACACATCATCCAGGCTGAACTCAAAGGTTACACCTGGCTAGGTAAGGTTCTTACTCAGCTGCCCGAAGATCTGCATGTTCTCTACTGGAATGCTTTTGTTTTTCATAGTCACCTTTGAATTCTTCAAGAGGCCATAACACAATTTTGCTCCCTTTAAAAATTTTCCCAGGTTCCCCCAATTAGCATTAATTTTCTTATACTTCAGAGACCCTCTATATTTTGTTGTAATTTATTGCAGAACAGAGGAAAAACCATAAACTTTGAAGTTAAAATAAGTTGAAAGTCTGTTATTGCAACTTATTGACTATACAGACTGAAGAAAATCACATAGCTCTTTTTTTAATTTAAAAAGAATACAGCCAAACAAAATAGAATAAAGCCAATCAAAACAAAACAATGCAAGTGATATAGGACTTTAAAACAAGATAATAGGAAATCAACAATGTCTACCTAATGCCTCTTATTATCTTCAAAATAGCTGCCCATAGCATCAGACATAATAAACTCAAACAAAACAGAATAAAACCAGTCAGAACAAAGCAATGAAAGTGATACAGGTCTTCAAAACAAGATAACGGGAAATCAACAATGGCTACCATAATATATCTTATTATCTTCAAAATAGCAGCCCATACCTTCAGATATAATAAAATCAAACAAAACAGAACAATGAAAATGATGCAGGACTTCAAAACAAGATAATAGGAAATTATCTTCAGTATAGTTGTCCAGACCATCAGACATAGGCATGTAAAATTAACCAATCAATACAAGAACTAAGTTGCTTTTTTACTTCAGTTGTTATTGTCTTAGAGCTATCAAGTGTGTGACTTCTAATTTCTACTGTGTCTGTGTCTCCTGAACTTGTTCTGTGTGGGCTGGAGGTCTGAGATTGTATTTAGTTTCTTCATCTTGACATTGTACTGTGTTCCTCTGAATCACTCCATTGTTGCATCCCGGGTGCTTCTTGCATTGGCTGCCAGTCCCTTGGTGTAGTGGATTGGACTAGGCAACTGGGTTCCTCTGATCTGAGGTTCCTGGAGTGGTAGAGATGCATGGATTAGTAGTTCACTGATGCTCTCCTGATGACAGTGGAGTCTCAGGGCATGGCTTCTTCTCTGGGCTCACAATAGGCTCACTGGATCTCTCTGAGCCACTGGCATAGGGCCTTGGGGTATCACATAGTTCTTAAAAGCTTTATTTGCTACCTGTAAAACAAAGAAAATAATAGCTATCAATAACTTTATATAGATTAAGATAATACAGTTAAAAAATTAGTGGCACAAAAATGATTTTTTATATGTTCATTAAAATGGCTGATTATTTGAGCACTGTAGAATTGATAAAGGAAAATTATAATAGACAGTGTTTCACAGTGACAATATCACTTTAACTGTTTATTTTTCCTAAATTGTATATTGTTATCTATTCTGTGCCACTGTTGTATAAATCACATTTAAGCTTCTCCTGTCCTACGAAATATGCATTATCTGCTGTGTTTATTGGCAATCACCATGTATCTCCACTCCCTTCTACACTTCTACACTTTTTCTTGTACAAAATGGATTTGAAGCTTGGGATAACATTTCTAGATGTAGATTAAATTATGCCAATAAGATGAATTCAAGTTACATCCTGTTTAAGAAAAAAAACTTTAAGAACTGAATGCATCAAGGTGTATGCAGAACATTGATGCAGTGGATCACAAAGTGAAAGTTTGTTTTTAGTGAGAAAGTGCCTTACACTGTACTTTTTGGTGTTTTTTGGAAAAGTTACATTTAGCTCTATTCTGAAGCTATTCATTTTTAACAAATAAAATGTAACAGGTTTCACATAAAAAAGACAGACTCAAGATACCTATTTATTTATTTATATTTTAAAATGAAAAAAGAACAAAAAGAGGGAGGGGAAGTTGAGTGCATTCTTCCAGGGAAGATGAACTTGGCAAATATGTAGTTTTGCATGTTTGGCCAGACTTTGTACTCCAACAGTAATGTTCAGTCTTGAAGATGCAAATCAGCTTTGATCTACAAGGGTCTCAGAATTTTCCTGAGTTTTGAATAGCAGCAGCAGCAGCAGCAGCAACATTTTAATGTGAAAGCAAGAAATAATGATCTGCCTGACTTTTATTCCCCCTGAGCACATAGGGACTTGGGAAATATCAAATTCATTATAGTAAATACTTTTCTGTTCGAAATGTACTTGCTCAAGGGCACAAAATGTAGAAGTGATATATCTATTTAATATCCAAGCCCACAGTAGTTCCCAACAGTGTGTGTTTCTTAATCACATTTTTTAGCCATAGCTGTACTTGCCAATTAAGATTGTACCATTGAAGGTAAAGATATACATAAAGTATATTTAGAAAACAAAACATAATGCCCATGAAGTAGTACTCGTTATCTATGGGAATGTAGAATTTGTTCAAGTTGCTAGTAAAATAAATTCAATTTAAACTAACTGAACAACAATAGTAACAAAAAGAAATTTATTGCAATACACACAAAGATGTATGATTGTGAGATCAAGAGACAGAGGGGTGATGGGCAGATTAAGGCAAGGGCCTGAATAAACTAACTGAATAAACTGAAAACCAGGACTTGGATGAGCTAAAGCCTTGAAAACCTGGAATGCAAAGGACAAAGAATTAATAGCCTGTTTTCCAGACATCAGAAGCCTAGCAATAACAGCAGCAACAACTACTTACTTGCATTCTTGCATATCCTCTGTCCCTCTCTCTGCCCTGTTGCCTGCCAAAAAGCTGTATATAAGCTTCTAGATTCAGGTGCTTCCTTGACATTCTCTTTGACTCCCTCATCTAGTGATAGCTTTTCTGTGTTCTTTCTAATAAACTACATCTGATTCTATTCCCCACTGTCCTGTTGGCTTCATTTTTCTGATGCCCTCAAGACAAGAGCCCAGTGAAAGAAAACTGGTTATAGTTGCAGCACTAGAAAAGGGTATAAAGAGCTCTACTAAGGGACAATTGATGCGGAGTACTCTGGGACTTTCATTTTATCACTTGCCTCCAGATTTCTCTGGTGTCAGCATCATTTTCTCAGACCAATTTCTTCAAGTGGTAAAGGACAAGCCTGTGAGTAGCTGAAAATCTGCACAGTTAAAGGTTCTATAACTAGAAAGAAAGGTTATTTCTTCCAATTGCTCCAGCCATAGAAAATCAGGGAAAGTACTCTACTTGGCACATCTTGTATCCCATGTCCATTCCTTGACCAAATACCATAGCTAAGGAGACAAACTTACCTAAGAATATGGTGATACCTAGTCATGTCATGTGGCCACAGAAGATAGCGTTCCCCAAATAAGTGAAGTAACACAGATAAGGTCAATGCAAAGCTATCTCAGTCTGTCCTCTGTCCCCCACGACCTCATCAGAGTCTTGAATGTAGGTGGTATGTGTAAGAAGCACCCTAGGGAACAGGATTGAGGAAATAAAATAGGAAAAAAATCCAAAAGCAATTAATGATTTGGCCGCCATTGTGCATACCTGGTGATCAGTCCCACTGAAACCTTTGGAGAAGCTACCATATAAAATGCATCTCAAAATTGTTCATCAAGGGAAGAAAGAGGGGAACATTTATCCTTTGGCTTTTAACCATATTAAAACAAACCTTGCCACTTGACTATTAACTATCTTTCATTTTCATTTTGTTTATGGGTAGCAAATCATCAAGGAATTCCTAGGGCTGAAAGCAACAGTTACACAGTACGTTCTTTCTTTTACAAAGGTTAAGAGCTAGGGAAAAGAAGGGTGATGCCAATTGTCACTGTGGAAAGAAACAAACTAATTCCCTTACTTGTTATAGTTTAGTGGAAAACTGCTTCTGCTCTAATGAACTCAAAGTGATATAGGTATCCTATTACTCTTTCTTCCTCTTAAGGTTTGTACTATAGGAAGTCAACAAAAGAATATAAAACTGTAGCAAAGCAAAGTAAATATATATAGTTAAGCTTATTAAATGTTTCATGAAAAGAAGGTGCTGAATGGATTAAATGTACCTTTGAACAGTGTCCATACTGGTCACATTGTATGCAAATTTCCTGTAGGTGGAAGTCAAAGCACAAAACATAGTCAAGGAGAAAGTTTTGAGTAGACTGAAAAGCTTGAATACACTTTTTAAATTTTAGTAGAAGAAAAAATAACCCTTTGAAATGGACCTTTAACATTTTTCATTAAAAATTATAGTTAGAATTGCCTTCTGTCCACCACAACAATCCCAGAAATAGTTCCCTTGACTAAGCCTCCAACTAATGATAATTCTCAAACCTGTAGAGGAGGCAAATGATCATGAATGTCTAAGTATAAAGTGCAAATACATGAGCAACTGTGAATAAAATTTATCAAATTTAAAATTCTATGTCCTTGGTGATCTGTTGAATTGAAGTCTTTTTATTTAAAGTCTAGCAGAAAAGCATCAATTGTATTTTAATTAAAAGCATTCATGACTGAAGGATTCTCCCCAAAACATTCTTTCCAAAAATTTAATAGTTGCACTATAAGCAGTTTAAGAAAAGCTACTTAGGGTTACTTTGTCAGAGATGTACATGCCTTCTATGAAAAAGAATCTGGTACTGGTATGCCATCCTGAGCATTTCCCTAAAGAAAAGGAAATGTATTGGGGTAGGCTTCCTCACATAACCCAAGGGCTGGGGAGACAGAAGCTTTAAATTGTGGAATGGAGCAAAGTAGGGAGCCACAGAGTATAGCAAGGTAGGTTTAAGAACTAAAGGAAATATCTAAATATGAATATACACTAAGGGAGCAATCTTGCAGATGGGAAAGGAGGGCAGGTTAAAGAACCAGTCTGACTGGAAAGAAATATGTATCTTCTCTTTCAATAAAGCACTTTACTGGGAAACCAATCAATGTATCTATTCACTGACAGCTGCAAATGGTGAAGAATTCAAGGATAGAGATTAGCTTTGACCCTGAAGTCATGCAAGTTTTTATAAGATACTTTATATGTATTTCTCATTGTTTATAAATACACAACTTGTTTGCCCACTAATCTGTAAGCTCTAAAAGGGAAAGGCCAGGGTACTGGTTTTTAATTAACCAACACAGGTATCTATTACTATGTTATTTTTAAAATAAAATAGTCTTTTGAATAAGCATCTTCTATGATTCAGAATATTGTAGGACCATTCTACTTTTTTCTTTAGATTCTGTTTCTAACAGATATTTGACAGTGAAATGAGTTTGCTTATGAAGTTCAATGTGTATCTCGACTTTGCAGCAGAGAGATCATGGTATTCTCTTGCTTATTAGGTGTGTAAATTCAGACCCCATATGATCATTTTAAATAAACAAAGACAACAATGCTATCTACCTGGAGAATTATTACATTTATTCAGCAAGGTGATTCTGATTCACAAACATTTATTAAGCATCTAACGCTATTGTGTGATAGGATCATCATGCACCTGGGCACTGGGGTTAGAAAGAAAAGAACATTTTGTAAGATACTTCATGTTCCATACACAGGGATGTAGGGCTCTTGTGCCTCACATTGGTCTAAAGAATTTTAGAGCTCAAAGGGAATAAACATCATCTTGGTCAATATCTTCACTTCTCAGATGAGTAAACAAGACAAAAGAGGTCAACTGAGCTGAACAAAAATCACATAATAGGTTAGCGTTAGGGTCAGAATTACAACATAAGACTTCTTGTTTCTGGTCTTTTTTGTGCTGCATCCTGGCAGAATGTATCTCCTCCTCAGTTTTAAAACATGAATGGTTTGCTGGAAATAAAAATGGAAGTTGAAACTAGCATTTCCATCATACTCCCTCCCCTACTCTTATCATACTCTTTTATTACTGACTACAATTTATTTTACAGTATTTAATTTTAAATACATGTTTTTAAAATTCATTAATATATAACCATTCTAATATTTTACCTATTTCATTTGCTCCTAGTTGTAGATGCACATATCAGCACAGATACAATTTTAGATATGATCTTTTTACTTAGTAAATCATAAACATTTTTCTATGTTACTTTAGTCTCATAAATATACTTTAAACAATTAAATTTATTGATATTTTTATTTTAAAGATACTACCTGGTAATGTTAGAAAGTTTATAATTCTGTAAAACCAAAAATTGGAGGAAAATAAACAGCTATGCTGTACTACATAAATACAAAGTAATATCAGTATTTTGAATCATTATTAAATTATTTAATAATTGATCAAAATTTTATTATAATATATTTAGGTGACCTGGGTGGCTATATAGGAATTTCTAGGGGAAAATGGTGATTCAGTGGGGTGGTAGAATTAGTTTGTGATAGGGATTAGCTGTTCGACAATATGTCTGTCTGTCTTTAGAAGCATATGGTGGTGGTCTTGTCCTGCCCTTCTCACTTCAAATCAACTATGCCTTTAACAATAGGATGTGAGCTGAACTAAACTATGAGTTCCAGGTGGAAGCCTTTAAATCCAGTGTACAATATACCATGTTTCCTTTTTCCTGCCATAATGATGTGAAAAGTTCCAGGTAAAGTTCCATCTGCCTGAGTTCTTGTAACAAAAAATCTGTGTTGTTTTTGGACCGTGAGAGTTTGGAGTATTACTAGTGTGTCAGTTTGGTTTACTTTTTGACATTCTATTATTCTGTAATGGCTTGTACCTAGATGTCCTCCCAAAGGCTCATGTACTCATAGGTGGAACCTTCTGGAGGTGGCTGAATCTAGTGCGTGTCAAGATGAATCAAGGGTGTGTGATGACTAAACTAATCCACGGATTGTTTTAGCATAACTCTGGGTGTGGATAATGGGAAGGCCCACCTTGGGTGTGGATAGCAACAATCAAATGGCTTATAGCCAGGATAGCATAAAAGGGAAAGAGAAGCTCGCTACTGCTGCTTGTTGCTGCTGCCTTCTGCCTGCCACACCATACACTATTTCTGCTCTGATGCCCCCTATCATGACACTCTGCTTTATAGTCAGCTGACTGAGACATTTAGAATGCTTATGTCTTCCTACCTTCCAGATCAATTAGCATAATATATCAGTGCAATGGACCAGTGTGATAATCTGTGAAATGCTAAAATAATCATTTCCTCTGAACAGGAGGGATGATGTATCACTGAAATAAGACCATGTTTGTTGGTGCACTATGCTCCCTGCCATGTGTAGGTAAACTGCTCCTCATTCTTTTTACCAACAGACACCGAGAAAAAGTATTTTCTAGGTCAGTATCTGCATATCAGGTGCCAGACTGCAAATAACATCATCATACTTAGACTTGTGCAAGCTCACATTCATTCCTTAAGACCAGTTTGGTTTTGGCCATCACCCAAATGGACACATTAAATGGGAAAGTTTGGCTATCGCTTGGTTTTAGTTCAGGGCAAGTCTCGTTCCCTAAGAGCAAGGGAAATGAAATATTTGTGTTGTCAAGGAGTATTCAGAGAATATAGGGATTCAAAGTGCTCACCCCTATATCTTTTGCTTAAATGTCCTTACCACATATTTCAGGCTCTTATTCCTTCCCTATACATATCTTAACTCAGCACAAGAAACCTAATGGCATTGTCCATTGAACTGACACTGCAACTTTGCAGTTTGTGTAATCAAGCTCTGTGCTTCATTTTCAGCTACATTTACTCTGGACCTATAGTGTCCTAAGGACTTCTTTAAAAATGTGACAAGCACTTTCTCATTTTTCAGGAATGCCATGAATTGGTCATTCAATACCTTAAATTTGTTCTTTGTCTGTATATATGCTCTCCAGGGTTATGAGACATGACAATCTCAAGCAATATAATTTTTGTGCTCACTCTTGTTTCCGTAGCCACTAAATACCATGGTCATTTTCCAGCACCTTGCTTTTCATCCACATTCCATCTCACCCCATGAGTAATCCAAATCCCAGTATTCTCCCTAGCAAGAAGATTGTCCATTTAATCTGTTTCCTGCAGCTAACCTACCTCGTTTTAAATTGCTCTATTAGTTGAGAGCTTTGGCAGAAAGAGATGGAACCTAAAGGGGTGATTAAAGGAAGTTCCATGAAAGTGCTATTTATAGACATGTGACAAGATACATTATAGGAAAATCACAAGAGGTGAGGAGGACTACAGAACTAGCAACAGCAGGAAACTATTCCCATTTCAAAAGTGGAAAAAAAGAAGAAGAAGAAGAGGAAGGGCTAAGTCAAACCAGGGGCCAATAACACTTAGGAGAAGACTTTCTGGATGGAGCTATGGCCTTTTGCCTAGGAATGTCACCAATCAAAGAGCAGCCAAGAGAATAGTTCATCAGTCTTTTTGTTGTATCCCCATTTTCCAGTCTCTTGTCAGTGCTTTTCTTTGGCCAGACCCAATTGGAAATCGGTTAATGCTGTTGATAATAGTTAAGATTTTGGGACCAGAGTGAGTGACTGGTGAGAGGGCTCCCAATCACTATCCTATCAGGCATGCTTCTGCCATGCTCCAGGCCTGCACAGGCCAGAGCCAGACAAAAGGCTCGCAGCTAGAGGAGACAGTAACTGCCTCTGTAGGCTTGTGTGGTTACCTATGGTGTTCTCTCTCTCTCACTCTGTCTCTCTCTCTGTCTCTCTCTCTGTCTCTCTCTCTGTCTCTCTCTCTCTCTGAGACTGAGATAGAAAGACAGAGAATAACACTTTTATGCACCTATGTCTGTTAGTGTTCTCTTGTTTTCTCCAACTTTTAAGCCTGAAATCCAATCTTACAAGTTCTAAAAATCAGGTTCTCAAGACAAAAGCTCAACTCTCTCAGATTATGGGTGCCCATTTTTTCCTTCTTGCATCTGCTTAGCTTTTGATTGTTTTATTGGGGGTAAAGAACACAAACTCTGAAGTCACATAGGCCTAGGCTCCAAACTTGGCTTCCCCAATCACTAGCTGTGTGACCTGGGTAGATTTTTTTGCTTCAGTTTTCCTAATTATAAAATAAAGATAATAATAGGAACTGATCCATAGGGTATTATGAGAATAAATAGAACATATCACCCCTAAATGTAAACTCTAATTATTATTCACTTTTCCTTTTTCACACTATGGACCTGACAATAAAATCTCACTGCAGAACTGTAACACTCATCATTCACTAGGACAGTGACTTTCAGCTGCTTCTCAATTATGGTTCCTTCACACCAACACCTCCTGCAGATTCATTCTCCAGAACACTCTGTGAGGATCATCCATCAAGTCAGTGCCCACCCAAGAGTACAGGCAAGTATTCTCTCTCTCTCTCTCTCTCTCTCTCTCTCTCTCTCTCTCTCTCTCTCTCTCTCTCTCCTGCTCTTTCTCCTTTCTGACTCATTCCAGAAATTTTTCCTAATGTGAACAAATGATTTTTTAGGGGATGGACTTTTTGCATTTATGAAACAATTTTATGTAAACTCTTCATTTTAAAGTCACAAGAACACTTTCTATCTCTGAAAGCAAACAAACAAACAAACAAACAAACAAATGGTATTTACTTTAGTGTTAATGTTTTCCTATGGGTTTATGGTCCTGGATGGTGACAAAATGTCTCCCCAGGCTGGCACTACAGGATCTCTTGAGGTTCTTTTACGAATACAAAAAAAGAAGTTAAATGACAAAATAATGAGTTTTAGTCTCATGTGAGTTGCAAACTATGTTCCCAGGCTTTATTGATAGGTCTGGGATAGTACGTGTTGGTATTTCAAGTAAAAAAGAGTATAGGGGTTTGTCCTTATGTTAGCTTCTTAGTTGGATCTAACATAAAGCTCCTGACTAAACATGATTTTTTAAAAAATTGTGACACTAAAGGCATTTTAATGTAACACTTTTCCAAATTTATTTTAAAACAATTTTAGATTTAAAGAAAAGTTGCAAAGATAGTACAAAGAATTCTTGTATATTTCTCTGCCAGCTTTTCCTAAAATTACCATTTTGTACCCAAGTGTGAAACATTTATCAAACCTAAGAAATCAACACTGATACAGCATTAGTAAGTATGTCACCAACCTTATTTGAATATTCCATTTTTTTTCATTTTTGTCCTTTTTTCTACTTAAGGATTCAGTGCACATAGTCATCCTGACTGCTTAGTTTCCTTCAGTCTATGATGATTTCTCAGGCTTTCCCTGTTTTTCATAACCTTGGCATTTTTGAATTTGCTAGTAAGACATTTTTTAGAAAGTTCCTCAGTTTGGTGGGGTTTATCTGCCATTTCCTCATGATTCAGTTGAGATTATAGATTTTTTAAGACTACCACAGAGATGAACTTCTCTTCACATTGCATCTTATTAGGGACACATGATAGCAATATGTACTAATTAGCTCACTACTGTTGATGATAGCCTTAATCACTTTGTAAAGGTGTGAGGTTGTGAGTTCGATCCCTGGTGCCACAAAAAAAAAAAAAAAGTCATTATGAACTCTTGTGGATTGTTGATCAATGGATAGATGTTATAAATACATGAAGGGATTTCATTGGCTGAACTTGGAGCATGACAATAAACAATAGTATTGGATTATAATCCAAAGAAAAAATAACCATTAATCTCTACTAATATAAATAATGGTTGAATAAATAAATCAATGGAGGAGAT
>RJWM01031294.1:0-22282 GCA_004363535.1 Dasyprocta punctata
TGGTGCTGAGGGTGATGAAGGCGAAGTAGAAGCCCTCACTGTAGCTCCAGCCCTCCACGTGTCTGAAGGCCAGGGGCGGGGCGACGAGGATGGCCAGGGACCCCAGGGTCAGGCCCAGGCCCAGGCCCAGGACCTGCAGGAGCTGGGAGGGGGGCAGCCCTGAGTGCACCTGGAAGGCTGCAGGTGGAGACGGGAGGTCCGGGCCACGCGCGGCCACAGGGCTGGGGCACAGCCCGTCCCCGCCCTGCAGACCTTGAGGTGGGGCCAGGGAGATGCAGCAGGCAGGGGGTGCGTTAGTGGGTCCCGGAGGGTCACGCTTGAGCAGGTTCCTGGGGGACTGGGATCTGGGACAGGGAGTCGCTGAGCTGTCCTGAGTCCTGTTACACCTATCCTCCCTGGGGGGCTGGTCCCGGGGCAGGCGGGGTGGCCTGGGGCCCGTTTCTGACCCGTGGAAGGACTTGGAGCTCTGCGATGACCACAGAGACACGAGGCCCAGATTTGCCACCCAAGGGCTTTGGGCCCTCGGTCAGCTCCCTCGGGGCTGCAGAGCCCCCGGCACAAGGGCACCCCTTCCTGGAAAGGCTGGGCCCGGTGCCTGGCTGAGGTGCAGAAGTCTGGCCCCTTGGCCTCTGCGGTCACCTCCTACGGCCACGTTCACTGCAGAGCTCCACGCGGCCGCGCCTCACCCATCCTGCCCCGGGACCCCGGCTCCCTGCCAGTCCCGCCGCTGCCCTCTCTCTCCATGGTGTCTCCCCTTCCGCCCTGCACCCCAAACTGGCCTCATCGCTGCCAGTGATCTGGGGCTGCAGGGGCGGTAGGCCCTACCTGGGAGCGCAGGGGCCACTCCTCCCACCTCTCCGGGGTGGCCAGCTGGGCGCGCAGCCCCGTGCCCAGGTTGTTGAGGAAGACCACGTTGAGCGGGATGCCCACCAGGGCGTAGAAGACACAGAAGACCCGGCCAGCCTCGGTGCTGGGCGCCAGGTTCCCGTACCCTGGGGGGCGGGGGGAGAGAAAAGCCAGGACCCCCCCAGGCCCTCAGATTCTAGCAGACGTTTGTCTTCACCCCGAGGGCCAGGAGGGGACGCTCCCTTGTCCCCATGAGCACTCATCCCACCCCCCGCTGGGTGATGGTTACTCTAGAAATCCTGCTTGTCTTTAAAGCTTTCAAATGACGCTGCCTCTCTGAAGCCCTCCCGACTGTCCCCTTCCTCCTCCTGCTGGGCGGGACCCCTGCAGTGCTGCGTGCCATCCGCATCTAATCCTCTGCTTTGCCTTATACTATTGCACTCCCCGGATCCCTCTTTATTGGGCTGGAGACTGTTGGGGGGCCAAGCCTGGGGTCCGCCCCCGTCTGTGCCCCTCCCCCGCCCTGTGGCCCAGGGGTCCAGGAAGGTGTGCGGGAGTGGACGTCACAGGGCGCCTGGGTTACAGAGGGCCTGGGGGCTCCTGGGGGCATGCAGCAGGCTTTCTGGCTGAGGGCTGTGGCAGACGCTGTCGGTGCTCGGTCCCCTTGGGACACCCCGGATGCCACCAGCAGCTTCGGGGACAGCCCCTGCACACAGAGCACTGCCCACTGCACGGCCCCGTGTCACTCTGTCCCCGAGGCAGGTCAGTGTCCAGGGCCAGCTCTCAGCAGCCAGGGCCGGCGTGGGCAGACCAGGAGGGACTGCTCCCCGCCCTTGGGTCCATGCTGAGCTGGGCTCTACCTGTCCCCAGAGGTCCCAAGGGCATGTGCCCGGCCACCAGCGGGCTCCCTGGGCAGCCCGACCGCCCCCCTCTCACCCACTTCGCCTACCCGCTCCCGCCTGTGCTTCCCCAGCCGTCCCTGGCTGAACCCCGTCCGATCCCAGCGTCTGCTCCCAGGGAGCCCCAACTAAGACGGCCTCGGGAGCCCCCTTGACCCGCAGCCCTTCACCTATGGTGGTGACGACCGTGCCCGCAAAGAAGAAGCTGCTGCCGAAGTCCCAGTTGCTGGGGTTGGTGGAGTTGCCTTTGGGGTTCACGCCTTTCACCCAGGCTTCCAAGATGACCTGCGGGGTGGGGGTGGGGGTGGGGGTGGGGAAGCCAGCGAGGGTCACTGCGCACCTGCGGTGCCAGCTCCGCGCAGCGTGATCTCGTCGTGTCTCACCCAGCAACGCCCTTAGACGCCATCGTCCCTATCGCATGGACCAGGCGCCCAGGGCTCGGGGCGGCCAAGGGACTTGCCCAAGGTCGTCCACCTCAAGGCCAGCGCCGGTCCCCGGCCAGGGCGGCCTGGGCTGGGGGACGGCAGGAGGTTTAAGGGGGCGAGGCGGGCGATCCGGGAGGAGGCGCCGGGGGGGAGACGCGGCTGTGGCCAAGGGACGACACGCACGTGGGTGTTAGGACAAAGCGCAGATTTCGGGTTGCCTGTCCCTCCCAGAAGGGGCTGCCGGGAGTGGGGAGGCCGGGGGCTCCTCTCCCAGAGGCCTGAGGGTGGGGACCTTGCAGGGAGGAGCTGCAGTGCTCTTCGCAACCCTCCAGCTGGCCCGGCACTGCCCACAGGACAGATTCCTCCGGTCTGCGCACGGGCTGTGTGCGCATGCGCACGCCTGTGGGGGCGGGTGGCAGTGCGCGCTTGTGCTCTGTGTGCCCAGCTCCGTGTGCAGCACTTATGCGTGTTGCGCGTGCCCTGCGCGTGTTTTCAGAACTGAACTCTTGCCGCCTTGAGCCCTCTGTCCTTGTCCCAGCCCTCTTGGAGAATGGGGGTCCCCTCCTCCCTTCCCCAGCCCTGTCCCCTGTAGCTGTGCAGCACTGTGGATCGGCCCAGCCCCCGAGGCGGGTACCGGGGGAGCCGGCAGCTCGGGCCTGCGTCCGGTGGGCCCCGCGTCCCGCTGGCGGTGAGCCGCTGGCTCAGAGTGGTGGCCCTGGGGGCAGGGACGGCCTGGGGTCCCGGTCCTGACCTCTGCCCCAGTCTGGCAGGTCCTGGGTCTTAGGACGCGGACCGCGCCCCAGAGTGCTGCGGCGGGCACGCCCAGCACGGCCCTCCCTGCAGACCCCGTCCTGCTCCGGACAGCGCCCGGCCTGGCCCCGGGTGTCCCCGCTGCGTCCCCGAGCCCGAGTCCTGTTGGGGCGAGGCCCTGATGCCCCAGTGCCCGATGTGGGGCGGGTGGGGGCAGGCTCTGGGCAAACCGCTGTGCTGGGCAACCTGCTTCGCCACGGTGCGGCACCGCTGCCCCCCACAGGGTGGAGCCCCCGCGCCTGAGATGTCTGCAGTCGTGGAAGAGGGCCGATGTGTTAACCCGCAGTCTTGGTTTTTGTTTTCACATGTGTGATTTTGTTGTTTTGTTAGGTTTGACTTGGTTTTTAAGACAGGGTCTCGCGGCGTTAGTCCAGGCTGACTTTCAACTCGGGGTCCTCCTGTCTCAGCCTCCCGAGTCCTGGGATTGTTCGTCTCCCCCAGCGAGCAAGGGTCTGTCCGAGGCTGAGGACTCGGGGTCGAGATGTCCCGTCCTCCCCGGGAAGGCCCCGGCGGCTGCAGTAGGGTTTATGGCCGCCCTCGCCTGCATTCACAGAGCCGCTCGGAGCCGGGTGACCAGCCCCGGCGCTCCCGGCCCCCGGTTCTCCTGTGGCCCGGGCTGGGGGAGGAGGGGGCTCCGGGCTCCCGGGCTCTGCCTTACTCCCGGCCTGCGCCCTGACGCTGTGGGCCCAGCCCTGCCTGCCCCGTCCAGCTGGGGGAGGAGGAGCAGGACGAGCTCCAGCCGGGGACGTCCCCGGACCACCGGCCAGCTGCGCTCCGTCTGAAGGGGCTGGGCGCCACCTGGCGGGCGTTGACACCTGCAGCTCCTGGCCGCGGGCCTGGGGCCACAGCTGCTCTCTAAGGCCGGCGCTGCTGCCCGCTCAGGGACAGGCGCTGAGAACCGCTGCGCCTCCTGTCCCCAGCGCGGATGCCGATCTGTGTGGTGCCCAGCAGGGGCTCTGCGACCAGAGCGGACGCGGTCCTGTCTCCACCAGTGACCTGCAGCCCTGGCCGCCTCCGTTCCCCGCTGCCGGGTGGGGAGGCGAGGGAACAGGTGACTGGGCGACCGCAGCTGCAGGATGTGACGCTCTGAGCCCCGCTCCCCGCCGCTTTGGGCGCTGCAGGTGCTCGGCAAACGCCCGTCACCGTTCTGGGGCTCCTGTGCTGGGCCCGACCCTCCGCGGTGGGTGTTGTCCCTCGTGTCCCCTCCCCATGTGCAGTCACCTTCCCCACTCCGCTTTGCTTGTTTCTGTGAGAGGGAGGCAGGAGGAGCCCGGCGAGGTGGCCTCCGCTGGCACCAGGGGAGCCCCTCAGGCACAGAGCGAGAGCGCGGTCTCCTGGGCCACTGCCCACGGCCCAGCTCCGGGGGAGCAAGGCCAGCATGGGGGCTGCTGCTGACGCGTCTGCGTCCCCAAGGTCAGAGTGGGGGGCGTGGACAGCGATGACCGAGTGGACACGCAGTCCACGTCCGTGCCGTGTGTGACAGCTGAGAGCGTCTCTAACCTGCCGCCAGTGTCTGCGGCCGTCACCTCACAGACAGGACACTGGGGTCCCCAAGGCTCGGAGACCGGCTCAAGTCCTGCCATGACCCAGCTGCAGACCTGGGTGGCATCCAGGGCTGGGTCTCGAGGGCTTTGTCCCCACATTCTGTCCCACAGGTCCTCAGCCCTGGGTCACAGCTGTGCCCCCACCCCGGCCGCCCCGCTGCCCCCCTCACCTGCACAAACTGCTCCAGGGCCCACTGGTCCAGGCACGTGTAGTTCTCCAGGAAGCGCAGCTTCTCCACCTGAAACTGGCCCCTGGACTCGGTCTCGGCCGGCTTCTCCAGCAGCCGGAAGACGGTGGCCCCGAGCAGCAGGTAGCAGACGTAGGCCAGCAGCAGGGGTGGCACTCGGCCACCACAGAGCCCAGCACGGGGCATGGCGCGGTGGGGACAGGCCAGGGCCGCGGGCTGGCTTCGGGGAGAGGTGGGAGCCGGCGCCCAGTGCACCTGGGGCCGCGCCCAGGTCCCCCGCTCCCGAGGCACAGGGCCCGAGGCGGGAGTCTGTTTGAACAGCGGGCTCAGCCCGGCTGCACTCAGTGCCCGGCACAAACAGGCGGCGCCCCGCCCGGCCTCCCTTCACAGCAGCCCCAGGCAGGGGCCCAACGGGACCTGCCGGACCCCAGCCATCATCTGGCCCCTCTGCCCTGGCACCAGCTGGGTCTCTGGTGCCGGCCCCCGCTCTGCTGGGCGCCCCGCCAGGGAAGGCTTCCCCCCGGCAGGTGTGAGCGGACTTCTCCTCAGCTCCTTGGCTACAGAGCGGAGCGAGCTGCCGCCCAAGAACGGAGGATGAGCGCGGTGACCGATCAGGGAAAGTGAACAGGCCAGGGGTCCGCTCGCTCCGGGGCGGGCCTGAGGATGCTGCCCTCACCTGGACACCGTGGCCTTCTCGCTGCTGCAGATTTGACTGTTCGTCTTGCTCGAACCCCTCCAGTGGGCACCTCCCGGGGGAGACACGCTGGGGCGGAAGTGTGACTAAGAAAGAAACAGAACACGTGTCCTGCCCGGGGCGCCGCCAGGGCTGGGGCAGAACAGAGGCTGCCCCCCGTCTTCCCCCTCTCTGTTCCTGGGTGTGTACCAGAGGTCTCCCGAGATGGTGTGGCCACTGCCACAGTCAGTTTTCATTTCTATAACAAGCCTCAGCTGATAGCTGTCACCCTGTGGCCCGAGCCGGACCCCTGTAGCCTGTGGCCACATCTAATCTGCTTTCGGTCTCCATAGATTTCACTACCTGGGACATTTCCTATAGTGAGAGGAATCGCACAGCACGTGGCCCTGGTGCCTGGCTTCTTTCGCTGTGCATAATGTTTGCGGGGCCCTTCCATGTGGACCTGTGTGAGAACTTCATTCCTCTTCATGACACAGTAATATTTCACAGGATGGACGGGGCCCTTGGCTTTACCAGTGTGACACCCAGTTGGCAGACTGTGGTTTCCATTTCCTGCCTTCATGAATGACCCTGCTCTGATGCACATGTGTGTGGTTCTTACTTGTGCGGGGGTTTTCACGTGGACACCCGTTCCCACCTCTCTCTATCCCTACCTAGGTGCGGGTGGCTGCTCCCTCTGGCCCCTCTGTGCCCAGTTTTTGAGGAGCTGCCACGTTTCCAAAGTGGCCGTACTGCTCTCCACTCCCGTGGCCGTACTGCTCTCCACTCCCTTGGGCGCCAGGGTATGAAGGCTCTGCTTCCTCCGCTCTGGATTCTGTTCCCTTTAATGAGCTGGGGAGGCAGCCGCTGTGGGTCACCTGGGGAATAGGCTTCCCCGTCCTGGTTGTCACACCTGGTGTCATCCGTGTCCACCCTGGGCAATGGAGCGGGACCATCCGCCCCATGCCTCCCTTGCTCCCTCTGTCTCGGGCCGGGCTCCCCGCGGCGCCCAGGGAGGGAGGTCTGTGCACAGGCCGTAGAGTGAGCGGGGACGGACGGGGACACAGCCGGGCAGGTGAGGAGACAGCGCGGCCTCGGCCTGGGGCCTGCGCAGCTCCATGGCAGAAGTGCGCAGTTCGTCCCCAGCGGGCCGGGCAGCTCCGCCCGGTGCACTGCAGAGAAGCCACTGAAGATGAGGACCAGCTAGGCTGGGGGGGAGACCCCTGTGGCCGGGGAGGGGATCTGAGGGTGACCAGCCTGACGGGCCGAGCTCCCTGGCGGCCGGGGTGGGCAGCACCCGGCTCCGGGCTGAGTGGCGAGGTTTGCCATGGAGGTTTGGCCACAGCCAGTTCCTGCTGGAGCCGCTGCCAGCCCCGCTTCCCGCTCCTCTGTGCGGGCTGCACCGGCCGGGCCACCGGCGTCCTCAGGGAAGGGGCCACAAGCGCAGGGCACTGCTGAGACGCCCGGCTGGAGAGTCCCTGCTAGAAGCTCGAGCTGCGTGCAAGCCCCGTCAGGTGTTCTGCTCCTTTCCAACGCTCACCTGAGTGTTTAATGTGCTGACGGCTGAGCTGAGCTGGAAGGGACCCGAACACCCCCAGCCTCGCACGCAATGGAGAAAGTTCTCGGGAGCTCTGAGCGGTTGGGGACCCGGAGCGACCCAGCCCTGCCAGCATCAGGCCGAGAGCATCCCTGGGTAGTGAGGGGAAGACGCCTGCCCCCGGATCCTGGCCGTGCCCTCTGTGCAGGCGCCTGCTGCCCATCTTTCCCAGAACCCACCGGCTCTGGCGTCCTGCAGGGCTGTGCGAGGTGCCCTGGTTGGACCCGGGCTCGGCGGGAACAGCGGCTCGTCCTGGAGGGAGGAGAGGGCACCAGGTGCCCCTCGCGCACCTCCTCGCCTCTTGTGCTCTGCAGAGAAGGGGCCAGCAGGGCGCACCCCTCCTCTCTTCTCTCCCCTCTCCCCTATAGTCCCCTCTCCCCTCCCTCTCACCCTCAGGTCCCCCAGAGCCCGCAAGGCTGACCCCGACTGGGGTGCAGGAGCCCCCCCGACTGGGGGGCGGTGCGCCAATGGCCCTGCGGCCACCCCAAGCAGAGAAACGGCCCTGTGTGTGGGTGGTGGGACCTGGGAGAGGTCAGCTTTCTCCTTCCCTCCCCCGACTCTGCCACACCAATCGTGTGTCCCCGAGTGCCACCAGGACCTCTGCTCCCCGGCCTCCCCACCCTGTGTCTCCCCTTGGGGACACAGTGTGATTTATAGTCCCTTCCAGGAATTACTGCTGCTAATGGGCAGGGCCAACTCCAGCTTCCCCGGGGGAGGGCAAAATCAATTCATGGGGAATCTGTTGGCCAGGCGGCCCGAAGGCCTGGCGTCCGGAGGTGATAAGGGGCTTTCTGAGGCTGAGCTAACAGGAGGTTGGAGGAGAAGGAAGAAAAGCCGAACCCCAGATCGATGCGGTGTACAGTGGGCAGAGGCTGCAGAGTAAACAGCGCAGCGGCCCCTCCACCTGGAGGAGCGGAGATAGGGAGCAGACAGGCGCCGCCCCGCCGCGTACTCGGCCTCCCTCGGGGTGCGGTGAGCACGCGTGCCCAGACCAGCGGGACCCCTGCCCAGCTGGAGCCCAGAGGGCGGATGAGGCCCACCTGGCCCAGTTCCGCTGTCGGGGAAAGGGCTGGTGCCAGGAGCAGCCCCGGCTCCAGGTCCTGCCGTCCTCACAGCCCCAGCGGCTGAAGCATCAAGCCCTGGGGAGAAGTGGGGGACGCCGGGGGTTCCCCATGGTGACAGCGGGGTGTCGGGTGGAGGTGGGGTGGCACCGGCTCGTACGGGTCTTTGTCCGCCCTGGTGACCAGAGAGCGTGAGCTCAGAGGAGGCCGGGAGGGCTCGGGAGCCCAGGGCGCTTTCGGAGCGTGGGGAGCCCCAGGGGCACGCAGGCCTGGTGCTGGTCTGGCTCAGTGACCCTGCTGCTGCTGTGCGTGCATGTGCGTGCGTGTGTATGTGCGTGCGTGCATGTGCACATGCATGTGTTGTGGGACAAAGTAGGCCTCCTTCCTCACACGAGCTCTTCCTGAGCCCCAGTCTGCAGCATGGTTAAGGGGGGCTCTGGCCCGGTGGGGGCCGCTCCCACTTTCCCCAGCCTCGGAGCTTGATTTCCAGAGCCCCACACCCGCTTGGCAACTGCGCGCCTCTGCCTACGTCAGGATCCCCAGAGTGGACCTGGACACGGTGTGGTGCGTTCGGCTGGGCAGAGACCCAGGATGCCCGGCAGGGGAGTGGGGAGAGGGCCAGGAGGGAAGGCAGCCATCCGGGGTGCTCGGTGAGCAGGTGACCGCCCTGGGCAGTGGGGCCCCACCCCGATGTGTCACCATCCGGTTTTCCTGTTCTCACTTCCTCTCCCATCTTAGTGACTGCTCCAGGAGGCTGCGTGGGGCCACACACACATCTGTTGACGGGGCCCTGGAGGAGATAAGGCCTCGCGGGAGAGTCACTGTCACTGGACTGGCCAGCTGCAGAAGGCCGAGCGCAACAAGGCGTGGTATCATGAGGGGCTCCGGAACATCCCACACCACCGCCCGGGTCCCTGTTGCAGGCATGCGCGTGTGCAATATGGGAGCCTCCAGAACTGGGCGGTGAGGGGCTGGCTGGTTTCCCTGTCCACGTACTCTCCTGAGGACCTACCGTGTACACAGAACTTTAATCCCCACCCCCACCATGGGTCGAAGTCTCTGTGCCCAAGGGGATCCAGGGAGTGACCCCAGCTTGGAAGCAGGTCTGGCCCTGGCTCTGCTGCTCCTGAATTGAGGGACTATTTATTCAGGACAGGCTCTGTGCTGTCACCACGACAAGCAGGTCCTGTCATCCCCTGCTTTCAGTCCGGTGGGGTAGGGGTGGCTGTGTCGCGAAAAGCAGCAGGAAGAGAAAGAAACGCCAGGTGGAGAAGATGAAAATAGGACTGGACGGAGAGTGAGTGGCTGGGGCTGCTCCAGCTGGGTGGTCGGGAGTGGCCCCTGGGGAGGGGACGTCGGAACAGCAAGCCGAGTCCCCGTTTGCTCCCGCTCGCTTGCTCTATAAACTGGGCTGTGCATTAGAGGAGTGTGCTGGCCTGCGTAGCTTTGAGATGGAAAGAGTTCATCTGCTCCTGCGCGATCCTCTCACCCGGTCCTCAAAAGGGAAAAACCGCACTTTCCCACGCTCCCCGCTCTGCCCCTGGGGCCACCAGGTCCCGTGTTCTGGGACTGACGCCAGGAGCTCGGCACAGGCGCTTTTATTCAGCTGCCCTCGTGTCCAGAGCCACCCTCTCCATCCCCCACCCCAACTGCTGCTGGGGCCCCCCCATGCCTGCAGCAGTTGCTTGAGGCCTCCTGGAGGCTCAGTGCCCACCCTCTGGACCTGAGTCCCCGAGCTGGTGCCTGCAGGCTGGGAGGCTTCCTGGGACGGCGCCGTGGGGATGGAGACCCGGGATCCTGTCCTGCAGAGCCTGGGGCCCGAGGTGCCCTGCTGCTGCGGGGTCCCGGATGCTGCAGCCAGGCCGTCCAGGCCAGGAGGGATATGGTGGCGGCTGACTGGGAGGTCGGGCCTGGCCCCTCAATGCCCCACACTGCCCTGTCCGGCCGGGCTCTGAAGCCTGACCTGGTGTCCGCCTCCCTGGGGGTGGCAGGGCAGTGCGGGCCTAAGCGGCTGATGATTGCTGATTATTCCCGCACCGCAACCTGGGGCTGCGGGAATCGGCACCGCCATGGTGAGCTGAAGCCCTTCTTCCGCCCCGGCTCCCCGGCACCGCCCGGGCCGACTGGCAGCCCGAGCAAGCACAGGAGGGATGGACGACGTCACGGGCCCAGCCTCCCGGCCTGCGGGACACCATCCCGAAAGAGCCGAGGCCGCCTCCTCTGCGTTCAACTCCACGGCTGCTCCCAGCGCCCCAGTCGCGTCCAAAGTCTTGAGTGAAGTCTCGAGTGAGGGACGGGGCCGGCGTCGTGGGCTCTGTGCTCCTGCAGCGACCCTGGCCAGACTCCCCGGAGTCAGCTGCTCCCCAGGCCTGCAAGGAGATGGGTGCTGTCAGGCCGCGCCTGTGGGCCGCAGGGGAGGAGGGCAGCCTGCTGGCCACGCCCTCCGGTCTGTCCCCCAAGCTCTGCCTCCTCTGCTCTTTGCAAGCCTCTTCTCTCTGGGTGGGGTCCACGCCTGCTTCCAGCCCAGTTCGCGCAGATGCTCCCGCACTGTCCCCCAAACAGCCTCCTCGCTTTCTGCTGCAGGGCTTAATCGCACTTCTGGGGGGGCCTCCAGGCCACATGGGGTTCCCCCACCTCCTGGGGCTGGACTGGGAGGAGGGGTGTCTGATTTGAGAACCCAGGTCCTTGAGTTCTAGCGAGGACAGTTGTCAATCCATGGTGTGACTTTGTGAGACCAGCAGGGACAGGACCCGGGACCCCCGGCCGTGCGGCTGCCTATCACTCCGAGGTCTGAGGTCCCCCTGCACTGGGCCAGGGAAGCTGACATTGCCGATGGGAAAGGGGCAGTGCTCCGTGCCATCCCAGCCCCACAGCGCCGACTCGGGGACCGCAGGATTCAGGCCCTCACAGGAGACAGGCGCTTCCCAGAGCCACGTCTAGTTCCTTCTCGGGCTCTCAGTCTATTGGGGTTTTGGTTGCTGTGTGCTCCCAGAATGGGGGCAGCGTGACAGATGCCACTGATACAAAACCTCCCAAGGCCCGGTGCAGAGCCGCCTTGTCTACCATCAGCTCCCAGCACCTGTGAGCGGCTCTGAGAGGCGTTGTTCCCGGAGACGGGGCTCACCCACGCCTAGCCCCAGCACTAGCAGTGGTGCCTGGCCTACAGGGGGTGCTCAAAACATCCAGTGTTCCTTGACTGACTGCCCGTTCACTGCTATTTGCTGCACACTGCAGACTCCTAGAGGGAGGCTCACGGTGGTCCAGGGACATGCAGGGCAGAGGTGGCACTCGGTGGAGTCCCCTCCTTTCCTGTCCCCCAGGGCTCAGGAACAAAGGTGGGTGGAACAAAGGGGGCTCCCACTGCTGCCCCCGGAGGAGGGGGCTCGTGGTGCGTGGTCGCGCTGAGCCTACATTCCGGATGGAAATGCCTCTAGGATGGAGATTGAGGAAGGGTAGGGGGTGCATTACAGCAGGGTTACCCCCAATTCATTAGGAGTGAACCCCACCCTTGGCAATTGTTGGTGGCAGATCTGACTCTGGGAGGACTGACCCCCGCGTGGGGGACACAGACCTGTCCACGCACCCCGGCAGGGATTTAAACGTCCTGCGGAGTTTCCCTGAATCCTGAGTCAGGTTGGCTCATCCTGGCCTTTGGGGATGTCCAGGAACAGCCAGGCTGCTGGGCACAAACTCCCGGAAAGGAGTACCCGAGGAAGCGGTGACAGCCACAGCCACAGGCCGTGGGCGCCTCTCAGGGTGGCTGGGGGAGGGAGCCGTGCACTGCGCTGCAAGGTGGCCCTGGGCCACCTGCTCTGTCTGGCGAGGGCACGCCTGTCGGTCCTCGGGCCCTAGCCTGGCAAGCAAGGGGCCCCTTATCACCCCGTCCGGTTTCCTCTGTGGGCCCACGGTCACCAGGAAACCAGGGTTATTTTTTCTCCTTTAAGAACAAAAAATGGGATCCTGAACTTCGAGCATTCTGACAATTCCCGGAGCTTAGCTCCCGGCTGCAGGGAGCGTGGAGGCCATGCTCAGTCCCCTCCTGCCCACCCCGGCCCCTTCTCCTGAGGCCGAGAGCCACGCTCCTTCCCTCCAGCAGGGCGGAGACACCTTGGTAGCTGCAGCTTTTCATGGCAGTGCGGCTCAGCACCTCCCCAGCCCCTGCGCCCCTCTCTGCCCCTGCACAGAGCTGACCTCCCGGAGGACTGCCTGCTCCCTGCCTCAGTTTCCCCTGCTTCTTCCTTCACCAACCTGGGCTGCTGTCTACCATGGTGCCGGTCCATAACCACCAAGACAAGCCAAAGGGGTGGTGGTTGCTGCCTGTCTTCCCACCCGCCTCCCTGGGGCCAGATCTGCAGAGCCGCTGGAGCCACGTGCTGCCCCTGGTCACCTGGCGTCCCCTCTGCCTCTGTGTCATGCTGCTCCCTGGGGACCTGTCCCCCACGACCACACTTCTCAGAGGGGATGTCGCCCCGAAACCCGACGCCCCGTTTCCTGTTGATCCTGGCTCTGTGTGTGGAGCTTGTCACGTGTCCCCTGTCCCCCCAATGCCTCCTCTGGGGTCTCAGGGGCCTCTGAAGCTTCCAAGGGCCACCAGAGCCCCACGTGTCCATGACGCTGCTCCCCCTTGCCTTTCTCAGGTCCCGATCAGATTTGCCGCCCGGGAGGCACCCGGCTCTGGCTTCTCCTTGCCACCTCCCGTTCAGCTGTCTGCCGAGCGCAGGCCCCCGCTGTCCTCACCGCCCCCTCCCAGGCTCGCCTGTCAGTGGTCTGCTCTCGGCCAGGGCCATCCACACATGCGTGACGGCCACAGCGCGCTTCCTGAAGCACAGGCAGAGCCTGTCGCCTGTGTCACCTTCTCCGCAGGTCCCCGCGGCCACACCCTGCCCCTTCAGCTGCCAGGATCCGGCCCCTGCTCGCTCACTCCCTGCCTCCCCCCAGTCACTCTGGCTTTGTGCTTCTGGCTCTCTCTGCTTGGGCTGCTCCATGATCGCTATCCTGCCCTGGTGTACAGCAGTCTTCTGCGGAGATTCCCCCAACCCCTCACCGTGCCCGATAAATCTAATGTTCCTTGACTGACGGCCCGTTCACTGCTGTTCAGGGTCTGCTGTGGATCATTCGAGTATTGGGGAATAACGGGGATGTGGAGTTCAGCAAATCCAGCTTTCTACCGAGGAGAGGTGAAGCTGTCAGAGAGAAGAGGCAGGGGCTGGCGTCCCACAGGGCACCGCTACTCTCTGTGAGGACGACGAAGGCCCCCATCTGAGGTTCTGCTCCAGCCACACCTGATCCCCGCTGTCTG
Source organism: Dasyprocta punctata (assembly GCA_004363535.1). Classification (NCBI taxonomy): domain Eukaryota; kingdom Metazoa; phylum Chordata; class Mammalia; order Rodentia; family Dasyproctidae; genus Dasyprocta; species Dasyprocta punctata. The sequence continues at coordinate 13,343 of RJWM01031294.1, forward strand.
AACTTCAGACCCCACCCCAGGGCTCCGCTCTGCGATCCCAACTCCACACGCACCCGGAGCACCTCGGGTCAGACTGCCAGCTACCGAGAGGGCCGGGAAGGGGCCTTGTCTCTTCCTCCTGTCCCCTGTGACTGATACGGTGTCACAGGCTGGGCCTTTGAGTGGCGGTCACGTCCACGCTTGCTGGCAAGACCCACGCTCCGGTAGAGAGGGGATTTCTAGCTGGAGAGGCAACCGATCGCCAAGCCGTCACGCAGCCTCTTCCGGTGTGGACAAGGCCCTCGGGGACAGGGGACCAGAGAAGCTGAAGGGACAGTGTCCGGCAGAGGGACAGGGCTCTGCCACATACAGCTGGGTCACCCCAGCCGCTGCCCGAGTGGCCTTCGTGCTTCTGACCCCGTCCCCCGGGGGAAGCAGAGGCCACGCTGCCCCGCTGTGGCTCTGTCCCCTCGCCTCCCCTCGGTGCCAGCGAGCTGAGCAGCAGCCCCGGCCTGGAGCCGCCGCGGGCACGGTGCTTACATTTCCTCTGCAGGACGCTCTGTCTGGCCCTGATGAACGCCAGGATGTCCGCGTCCGTCTGGCTGTCTCCAGTGAGGGGGACTGACAGCGGCCTCTCGGGGGTGCTGGGGACAAGCACACACCACTTTACTAAGCCTGTGACCGGACTCACCTTTCCAGAGCGCCTTTCCAGTTTCCCAACTTCCGTCTCGGCCAGGAAGCTTCGCAGTGCTACACGGCCGGGCCCCTTCTCCCTCCCGCCTCCCGTGTTTCAGCCACACCAGCCCGCTGACCACACGGGCTGGGCCCTGGTGCACCTGCCTTTAACTCTGGCGTCACTCTTTTGTTTGAGAGAGGGTCTTGCTATGTAGTGCAGGTTGGCCTTGAACTTGCTTACATAGCCCAGGCTGGCTTCGGATTTATGGTGATCCTTCTGCCTCAGCCTCCTTGGTGCTGGGATGACAGGCATGCACCACCACACCCAGCTTGTATCACTCTTAAATAAAACCCAGACCCTGTCTTCTGCACTCCCAGGTCCTGTATTTTCTGTCCTGTGCCCTTTCCGTTCCTTGACTACGAGACGCCTCAGGTCCTTTGCCGCAGCTGTCTTTTCCCTCTGGACTTCTTTCACAGATCCTACTTTCCCAAATCACTCTTATTTTACCCATATCTTTTTTTTTTTTTTTTTTGTGACACCAGGGATTGAACTCACAACCTCACGCCTGCCAGACAGGCGCTTAAGCCACTGAGCCAAACTCCCGGCCCTAGTTTTTTGAGGCAGGGTCGCACTATGTAGCTCAGGCCAGCTTTGTGCTCAAGTTGTAGTCCAAGCCGGCCTCGAACTCACAACGTTTCCCTACCTCAGCCTCCCGAGTGCTGGGATACCCATTTCTTTTTCCACCCCCAATTTACATGTTTTAGTATGTCTCCCCAAAATGTATGCCTCCCCCACCATGGCTGAGCTGGCTGCTCTCAAGGCAGACAGAGCGATTCCCCTGTCTCTCCTTAACAGAACCATATTTAGCTAAATTGTCACAGCTGAAAGAGTTACACACATCCCAGCCTCCTTTTCGGCTCCACGTGGGCCTGGGGCTCGCAGGAAGTTCCCATATGGAGGGAGGACGCGTGCACCCCCTGCTGCCTCTTTGGCATCACGCCCGTAAGAAGTCAGAGCGGACCGCTCCTCCGGCCTCACCCTCCTGGTGCCAGGTCAAGTGATCTCCCCCTTTCTTCCTCCCTTCTTTCTGTGCTTCACTGGGCAAAGGCTGCACCCCAGCCTTCACAGGTGCCCTCTGTGTGGGTAGCTCAGCACCACGCACTCCTGGGTCCGCTTGGGCAGCTCCAGGAACCTCAGGGTCCCAGGGTGAGCAGGTGGGCGGGTGGGCGATTCCAGCCTGAGGGCACGAAGGGCGCCCTGGCCAGAGGCCTGAGCAGTGCCACTTGGCCCGAAATGGGCTGCTGGAGGCGTCGAGGCCAGGCCCCGGGGCACAGCATCTGCAGAGGGGCTGGGGGCCTGTGGGACCCGCTCTTCTCAGGGCTTCCCATGAAGCGACTCTGCAGGCCGAGGTGCCCGGGGCCAGGAGAAGACGCCCCAGCCTAAGGTCGGAAGGTGTGAGATTCTGGCGTTCCCTGGGGACCAGGACGAGGCCAGCCCTGGGCTGTCACAGGACAGGGAGCCCCAGGCTGTAAGGGGAGCAGACAGATGGGTGACTTCCGGGCCCCCTCTGCCGAGGCAGGGCCTGTCACAGCTGGGAGGGGCGGAGAAGACACAGACCTGCCTTCCGGCCGGGCGCTGCGCTGCTCCTGGCCGACTGGGCTGGGGCAAGGCGTGGGTGGGACGGTCCTGCCGTTCACAGGGCTGCAAAAGCAAAGGAGACAGGCAGCAGGCACTCGGGGGTGGGAGCAGAGAAATTCAGCCTTCGTATTTAGGGGAAATTCGCATGTGGAAGTCCTGAGCCCCAGTGGAACTCCACTTAGAGAAATGGTTGGGGTTGGCAGAGGTCTTGAGGGTGGGGCCCTCACGATGTGGTTAGAGTCCTCCTAAGAAAAGGAAGAGAAGCCAGCGTGCTGTGTCCACCTTCCTGCCTGCCTGCCTTTCTGTCTCTATCTGCCTGTCTGCCTGTCTGTCTGTCTTTCTGGCTGTCTGCCTGTCTGTCTGCTTTTCTGTCTCGCTGTCTGCCCATCAGCCTCGCTGTCTGCCCATCAGCCTGTCTGTCTTTTTGTCTGTCCATGTGGACACAGCAGGAAGGAGGTGTCTAAATCCAGGCAGGGAGCCTCACTGGGAACTGAGTCACCTGGGCTGTGTGGGCCCCAGGGCTGCACCTGAGCCCAAGGCAATGGTATCAGGGGGCGACATCTCGGGGGCGATCAGGCCATGGGGACAGAGCTCTCGGGAAGGGCTTGAGCGATCCTGGAAACGGCAGAGCGCTCCCTGCCTCTTTCACCTTGTGAGGATGTGGGGAGGAAACGCGGATCTTCCCTGGACTTCAAGTCTGCCAGCTCCTTGATCTTGGACTCCCCAGCCTGAGAACCGGGGAGGAGAAACACCGCTGAGAACGGAGGAGCTGCGGCCGCAGCGAGCAGACACGCCAGGAGCTGGGTGCCCCCTTGGGCTGTTTCCGCGCTGACTTCTGCTGTGGAGCAAAGTTTTGGCTGTGGAAGTTGAAAACCAAGCAGCAGTGATCACAACTGTCCTCCACGGCCCCTGTCCACGTGCCGGCGCGCCGCGTGCCCTGGGTCCTCCGCACGGCAGGTGGAGGTGTCATCGGCCCGCGCCCCAGGGCGTCTGCGGCACAGAGAGAGTCCGCTCGGTGGCTGAACTGGAACCTGCAGCAGCTCTGTGACGCCTTGGTGCTTGGGCAGCGCTCACTCCGCACCCCGGGGAGGCCTGGGTGGGCTCCTGGCAGCCTCAGCTCTGGGGGCCGGGTGGGGTCGCCCCGGCAGCGGGGAGGCCGAGCTGCCCTCGTGGGGCCGGCGGCTCTCAGGCTAAGCTGTGCTGTCCTCCTCGCTCTGGGATGGCCCTGCATGGGGGCAAGGTCAGAACCGAGAGCCTCGGAGACCACCTGGCGGGCGCGCTTTCACAGCCGGGGACGCTTGGGTCAGGCCGAGAGGTGGGCCCCACGAGGGACAGGTGAACTGGTTTTGCCACGTCTGCTCCACAGGTCACAACCTGCGTCCTTGTGTCCCCAGCTCCAGCCTTCCACCCCCATCCATCTCAGCCACGCAGGGCCCCTGACCCTGGGTTCAGAGCTGTGGGTCAAACAACGAGGAGCGGAAACCAGAAGCCCCCACCTCTCATCTCCCAGCAGGGCCAGCGCTGTCCCCTGGGCCCTGGGAGAGGGAGGCCCCTGCTCTGTGCCGCAGCTGCGAGGCCCGCGGTAGGACCAGAGGCTACCACAAGATGGCAGGCTCTGCCTGCTTTTCTTTGGACATCAGTGACCAATGCTCAGGCTTCGCAGCGGCTCCTGGTGTAGCAGGTCTGGAGAGGGGAGCAGAGGGCTTCCTGCCCGCAGGTGCCTCAGCTCCAGCTGAGAAGGTCCAGGTCAGCTGGGAGTCCGCAGCGAGGCTGCAGGACCAAGTCGCAGGCACACGGGAGGATCGTGGACTCGGTGTGCGCCAGTGGAGCCTTTTCAGATTGCAGGGGAGTTCACAGCTGCCAAAGTGTGGAGGATTAGAGGCCAGCAGACAGGAAGCGGGATGCACCAGGCGGGGGCAGAAGGTGCGGTTGCCACAAGACAGACAGAGCCGTCCGGCACGCCCTGAGCTGCCCAAAGAGCCCTGGCGGGGTGGCGGGGTCCTGCCACTCTCGGGGTGGACCAGCTGCGACCTTCACCCCTCGTGACACTGAATGCCTCTCTCACTGACCTCCTTTGGAACGGGTTGTCTCCCCTGGGTGGGGGCTCCTGGCTGCCAAGCTGAGCGGCCCGTGTGGCCTCCGGGGCCCGCGTCCCTGTGTCAGCGGCCAGTGGCCTGGAGCTCAGGCAGAAACAGCCAGGCTCGTAAGCGGCCCCGACCATTCACCTGCTCATAGGATGGTGGTGTTGGGGGGACCCTGGTGCATCTTACAGATGAGGCCGGGGACCCCAGTGTGGGGAGCTGCTGGCCCAAGGCCATGCTGTGGGAAGAGCTGTGGCCAGCACCCGTGCAGCGCAGCCTCTGCCAGGGTCCACGAGGAGACTCCCAGGAGGGGCCCCACCCTGAGGAGCGGCAGGAGGCCAACCATGCGTCCTGGGCAACCCAGGCCTCAGATCACCCTCGGACCTGTTCCGAGTGGCAGCTCAGGCTAGCAGCGGCAGACACACAGCCGCCCTGGTTCACAGCAGAGGGACTCGGGAAAGTTGCCTGGGCGCAAAGGGAAAGGGACACAGGTGGGATGAAGGCGTGAAGAGCCATCAGACGTTGGGCTTGGGGTCCGGGTTTCATTGTGAACACTTTACATTATTAGCTACACAGCTAAAGGAGTGTCATTCCTTTTTTTTTCTTTTTTTGATACCGGGGATTGAACTCGCAACCTCACACCTGCCAGGCAGGCGCTTACGCCACTGAGCTAAATTCCCGGCCACATTTTTTTGAGACAGGGTCTCACTGTGCAGTTCAGGCAGGCCTTGAACTCACTTTGTAGTCCAGGCTGGTCTTGAACTCACAACGACCCTCCTGCCTCAGCTTCCTGAGTGCTGGGATTATAGGCGTGCGCTACCATGCCCGGTTAAAAGTGTCATTCCTTTGCGGGGCCTCCGTTGCCTTGTTGGAGGGGGCTGAGCTCGGCATTTCTCCACTGCGGTGGTGCGGGCCACACATGGGAGTCCTGCTGTCCAGGCCTCAGAAGTGGCCTTTGAGGCAGCATGGTGGGCTCGGTGATGACCGCGGCCCCCGGGGACAGTCAGGCCGCGGGGTACAGGGAGGAGCGGAGGGGCCTGGCACCGCGACAGCTGTGAGGAAAGCACGTTTGTGTGAAGTACGGTAGCAGATCGGCGAGGACGCCAGCTCCTGCGGAGGGTTCTGCACCCCTGTCCCTGAAGGGCAGCTGCCAATGCTAAGCACACTGACCCCGGAAGTGAGGGCAGGGACCAGACTCTGACAGGAGTGGGTTCAAATCCTGGTCTCACCACTAACTGGCAGGTGACCCGGAGCAAGGTTCCTGAGCTCCCTGCTCCCGAGTTTCCCCATCTATGAGATGGGGACAGTGACGGCACTTATGCTGCACATTTGCTCAGGGCCCACTCGGCCCTCAGTGAGTGGTGGCGAGGGTGTTGTGACTGTGAGGGAAGCCAGTGCGGTGACCTTGGAGGATTCAGAAGCACCGGCAGCCGGCCTGCCGCTGTGGGCTGTTCCCAGGCGCCCAGCCTCCTCCTGCCGCCTCAGGCAGGGCTTTGCGGGGTCCTGTGGCCGCCATTCTAAGGGCCCTGGCCCACTCCCTCTTGGTCCCTAGTGGGACCCTTCTCACCTCCCCACTCACAAATCCTGGTATTCAGCTACGGTGGGGAGGGAGGGGGAGCCCTCCAGGCCTGGCCAGGGCGTCTTAAGCACAGTTCAGGGCATTCAGAGCCCCCAGGACAGCACTGCGCCACCAACCATGGGCTGGGAGAGCTCTGGGTGCGGGACCTGGACGAATCCAGATTGAGGTTCCTTGGCCGGTGCGGCTCCCCCTCGGAGCCTTGTGTCCGGTGAGTGTGTTCACCAGGACGTCCAGCCCCGATGCCCCAGCCCAGCCCGCTTCTCAGCAGAAGTAGAGATGGAGCAGGATCTTTCCAGGGGCAAGAGTTGTGCGAGAGACGAGGGGTGCAGCTGGGAAGGGCTGGGTCTTAGAGTCCCGCCTGGGTGAGCGCCCGTTCGCCAGTGCTCGTGGCTATGGCCAGGGCAGCTCTGTCCTCGTGGCTGGGTTGTGCCCTGTGCCAGCCGGGGCTCTCGGGGCAGGGCTTGGTGTGAGGACAAAGTCGCTGACCCAACTTCAGCGCCTCCAGAGGTGGCAGGTGCACAGAGGACCGTACGGAGCAGGCCAGGTGCCAGACACTCGGGCCGGATGTCCCTGAGGTCATGGAGTGCATGGCTGCCTAGTTACACCGCCTTCCTAGTTCTTAATTAGGTTACTTTTAGGTTTACAGAAAATCGAGCACATGGGGCTGAGTTCTCAATACTCCTCCTCCCTCCTCGGTTTTCCTACGTGTGACAGCTGGCATCACTGAGGATAAGTGACAGAAGTGAAGGAACAATACTGACACAGGTAACTAAGTCCATCGCTTATAAGGGTTTTGCTTTTGGTGCTTCAGGGACCTCCGCACTGGGACAATGCATAATATCATATATCCCCCAACACGGTATCTTCACGGCGTAGTTTCACTAGCTGGGGGTGATGGTGTGAGTCTGTAATCTTGGGACTCTAGGAGGCTGAGGCAGGAGGACAGCAAATTGGAGCCCATTCTGGAGAACTTAGTGACTGAGAACTTTTCTCAAAATGAAAAATTAAAGAAAAGGGCTAGGGATATAACTCAGTGTAAAGGCCCTTGGTTCAGACCCCAGTACTTCCAGAGGGAAAAAAGTTCCAGTGCCCCTGGATTCATTTTTTCCTCCCCTAAACCTGTGTGAACCCCTGTTGTTTCTGCTGAGTCTATAATTTCACCTTTTCCAAAAGGTCATATGGTTGGAATCATGTAGTATGTAGCCTTTCCAGGTCGGCTTCTTTCACTAAGCAATGTGCTTTTAAGATTTCTTCAAGTCTTTTCATGGCTCAATAGCTCATTTTTAATTGCTAAGCAATATTCCATTGTATGGATATACCATAGTCAGTCATTTATCCATTCATTTTTTGGAGGACATCTTGGGTGGCTTCTAGTTCTGGGGCAATTATTAATGAAGTTGCTATAAGTCATTATGTCCCAGGTTTTGTGTGAATATAAATTTTCAACTTGTTTGCATAAATATTTTAGGGTGTAATTGCCGGGCTGTGAGGTGAAGCTGTATTTAGCACTATAAGAATCTGTTTCACTGCCTGGCCATGTGGCCATATCATCTTCATCCCCACCAGCAATGACCGGGGTCCTGCTCCTTGGCCTCCTCCCCGGTATTTGGTGTGGTCAGTGCTGTGGACTTCAGCCGTTCTCACGGTAGACAGTGGTGCCTCATTGTTTCTGTCAGCAGTAACTCCCCAGTGACAGACGATGTCGAGCGTCTTGTCCTACAGTTATTTGCCGTCTGTGTCACACTGGCGAAGTGGCCGTTCAGATCTCTCACTCAGTTGAGGGAAATGACTCAATTGTTTTCTGATTGTTGAACTGATTACCCTTGGTGTGTCTCGGATATAGTCCTTCACAGATGTGTGTTTTGCAGATATTTTCTCCTCCTCTGTAGCTTGGCTTTTTTTCTCTCCCTTCCTCCTTTGCTTCCTTCCTGTCTGTTTCTCATGGTACTGGGGATTTGAATCCAGAGTCTCTGCATTGAGCTACATATGCAGAGACAGGTTCTCACGAGGTCACTAAATCGCCCAGGCTGGGGTTGAACCGCATTCCTCCTGCATCAGCCTCCCCGAGTACTGGGATTAGAGCTGTGTGCTACCACGCCTCGCTTGTCTTCTCATTTCCTCAACAGTATCTTTAATGAAGCAGCGTTTAAAATTTAAACGAAGTCTAACGGATCAGTTGTTTTTCCTATGAATTGACACTGCTACTTAAAACACCCCTCTAGCCAAACAAAACCCACCGGCCGCAGGCTGTCCCTGGGCTGAGAGGGACACCGGGCTGTGTTTCCTGAGCCCGGAAAGCCAGTTGACAACGTGGGAATTGCTGCCTGGCGAGAGGGCCTCCTGGCGGGCCTGTGTACCCGATGAGCCTTTTCTGGTGTGTTTGTGGGTTACAGAGAAGTTTTAGACTTGCGGACGGATCGCAGAGGCAGCACGGACGGCTCGCACACACCGCGCAGCCCGCTGTGCCTGCTGCTCAGGGTCCCACACTCCAGCGTGGTGACACGGGTGCGTGACTGCTCACCGAGGCCCACCCTTGCCCGGACCCCTCTTCATTTCCGCCCAGAGTCTTTTCCTGTTCCCGCTCAGAGCACCAGCTCCTTGACTCTGATGACCTTGTGCGTTTGGGCAGGACCGGCGGGGTGTTTGGCAGAATGTCCCTCGGCTGGGACCTGGCTGACGCTCTCTTCCTGCCTCACCCGGGGCAATGGGCTCAGAGCCCCTCGTGCCTGGACAAGGGGAGCACAGCGCTGTCTCCTCACCTCACAGCGGGGACGAGATTGGTTCCCCTGTGCTTTCAAAGCTGTGCTCACACTTCCAAGGTGAGGCCTCAGCAGCCTTTCAGAGGCGAGGGCTGGGTGGCTCCGGGGTGGCAGACAGAGATAGGTGCTGCACCTGTGTTGCCCTGGCCTCTCCCCTGGCCGTCCCTGGCCTGAGGGATGGATGTGGCAGGGGTGTGTGGCATGGGCTCTAGCAGCAAGAGACGAGTG
>RJWM01031295.1:0-22552 GCA_004363535.1 Dasyprocta punctata
ATAATCACAAAAATATAAAAATCAGGATTAAATCCAGCACATAGTATTTCATTCTTCTCATCAGAAAATATTTTAAAAGCATACATAATGAAGAAAATTTATCTGCTATGTATAATTAACAAGATATATCATGTCCAGAGAATGTAAGACAGAGTTATACAAATATTAATTTTCTTCAAACTGATCTCTAAATGTAATTCCAATCAAACTCCCAATGGAATATTTTCTATTTTTTATTCAGGAGAGTGTGGGCAAAAGTTTGACTCCAAATGTGAATGGCATTTCCAAGACCCGGACACAATAATCTTAAAAAAAAAAAAAAAAAAAAAAAAAAAAAAAAAAAAAAAAAAAAAAAAAAAAAAAAAAAAAAAAAAAAAAAAAGAAAGAAAGCAAAAACCAAGAAAAATGTGCATTTCCATATTTCAAGCCAACAGTGCTTAAGATCATGTAATTATTATGAAAAAAAATATTTGAAACCACTAAACAGAGGTCTCTGAATCAGGGGTGTGTGTGTGTGCGTGTGTGTGTGTGTGTGTGATGGCTTACACCTAGATGTCTCCCAAAAGCTCACGTGCTCATAGGTGAGGGATTGGGAGATGCCCGGATAGTGGGTGTGTGACTCTGGGATTAGGGGTGCATCATTGTTCTGGGTGTGCACGGTGGAGGCCCCACCTGAGCTGTTGGGGGCATCAGCGAATGCCCTTGCAGCCTCGATGGAATATAAAGAGAATATAAAGAGTATGCCTGCCCTGCCACAGACTGTCTCTCCTCTGCCATTTCCCATCTGTCTTGCAACCAACTGACTATGGATTCAAACCTCCGCAAACTGTGAGATACAATGAACTGTTCCTTCCTTAACCTGTGTCTGTTGCTTTGTTCCAGCAACAAAAAAGTAACTGAGAGAGTGTGAGCCTGTGTACACAAATATGTAGATACACATCCTTGTCTGATGACAAAGGCAGAACCCAGTAGAAGAAGCCTGTTCTTCTCCATAAATTGTAATTTACAGCAAATTAGTTGCACAGGAAAACTAAACGTTTTTTTTTAAATTTTGGTACCTGGCATTGAACTCACCTCGCATCTGCCAGGCAGGCACTTAGGCCACTGAGCTAAATCCCCTGCCCTATTTTTTGATACAGGGTCTCATTTTATAGTTCAGGCCAGCTTTGAACTCACTTTGTGGCCCAGGCTGGTCTCAAACTCACAATGATCCTCTTGCTTCAGCCTTGTCTGAAAACTAAATCTTGAATGACTACTTCATATGATGTACAAATTTAAATTTCATTTGAATTACAAATTTAAATATGAATAAGAAATGGTGAAGTTCATGAAAGATAGTAGGAGACAATATTTCCATAACCTTAAATAGAGGAAATTTCAGTCAACATCACTATAAACATAACAAAGATTGATAACTTTTATAACATCAAAATAAAAGTTTTCTTTATCATAAATTATCATTTATAACAGAATGGCAGGAATTCTTAGTAATTAGTAATATGTGATTTTTAAAAAGAAAACAACATATACCTCCTATACATGAAGAAGAATGTGATATGAGGACCTGAAATCATATAGACATATATATAATTTCATTTAGTAAACTGGAAAATCAAGATAAACCACAGTGATAGAGCAGCACCAAAACACCTGAATGACTAATGGTGAAGTGGCTGATGGTAGCAACAGTTCACACAGATTTAGATGACAACTGATTTTCTTTCCCTTAGTGGAACAATTATTGAACATACTGGTGACATCTCGGTTTGCTTTCTTGGTGCATAAACAAGAAAGACATGTACAATTGTGAACTAAAGGTCCTATAAATGTATGCTCCTAGCACCATTATTGTTACAAGTCCAGAATTAGGAGCCAATCAATTGACATCAAATATAGGATGCATAAATTTTGTTACAATCATATAGTGGGATACTATATGATTTATAGCTACCTACAGCACTGAACAAATCTCATAAAGATGTTAAACAGAAGAGCTACTGAAAATAACACATGATTTCATTCATTTTAATCTAAAGTTCAAAACATAAAAGCATACTGATAAAAACGATGAACTTGAAATTTTAGGAAAATGTAGGGAATTGATTTCTATGAAATTTAGGAAAATAATTGCAGTTAGGTCAGACTGAGATCTTCCACAGGTAAAACTATATGATTCCTCCTGGTTCGAGTAATGTGGTCAGGGTGTTCTCTGGTTACTGTTTTGTTAAACTACACTTTTTTTTCTCTGTTTGTGGTATTTCCCAAGTTAAAATTCCTCATATTTATAAAAGATTCCCTTAGTGGCAAAAGGTACAATAAATGTACATGCAAAAAACATGAAAATTTTGATTGAAATATTTTACTGGTTAAAAAAATATGAAACAACATAGCAATACTAAGATAAAATGTCCAAATTTACTTAATATTAAAGAATAAGAAAGTTAATTTAATATTCTTTATTAAATTCTGATGATCCTTACAATGGATATAGAAGGTCAGAATGGTAAAGAATTGAAAGAAAACAGAATCATTTTTTGAGGGTCAGTATCCATGCTCACAGTGCGATTGAGGGCGACGAGTTGCCTGGGCAACTGAAGTGCACAGGTGGGGAGAGGGGGCATCTTCTGTTACAAATAAACCTTCTGATCTCAGCACTGACACTTAGAAGGCATCACACTTCACAACCTGAATCAAAAACCCAAGGGAAAAAAAAAAAGGAATCAATGGAAATAGTCTGTATCTAAAAAGAAGAGTTAGTTAACATAGCAGAAAGGATTTGGGGTGTTGTTTATTTTTGTCCTACTACTTGCGTTCATTTTCTCAACGATTTATTAAAACCTTTCGCTAACAATGTATTATGACTGCTGTCCTTAGAAAAAGAGAAGTGATGCAGAGATAGATGGAGGAAGACAACCATGAGAACACAGGTAGAGGCTGGAATGATTCATCTACAAAACAAGATTAATCAAGGATTCTTAGGCTGTTTTATTTTGGAGCCAGCGTGAATAGCGCTAAAGTGAACACGCGCGGGTGCCCCCGCTACATGTTGGTTTTGCTTCCTTTGAATATATATTTTGTTGTTGGATTGCTGCATCATTCACGTGTATGATAGTTCTATTTTTAATTTTTTGAGGATTCTTTGTAACTGTTTTCTATAATTGCTGTAACAACTTAAATTTTTACTGAAACATCCATACCAACCCATGAATATGTACAATTAAGAAAAAAGTATATTAAAGACAGCATAGATCCTCCCCTAGAACCTTCAGAGAAGGAACCAACCCTAGGGCCAGCTGTTTCAGACTTCTCCAGCATTGTGGAATGAACAAATAAACTCTGTATTGAACTCTACAATTTCTCATACTTCTACCTTGCACTAATCATTTTGCTTATTTGAAACTAACCTGGAACTGATGAGACAGCTGCAGGAAACCAGTGCTCTGCTGTGGGAAAATCATCACAAAGATAAAGAAGGTCCAGCAGGATTGTGCTGGGTGTGTGCTTTGATGTCTTGCTTAGATGGTGGTTAATAAAGAATATTTTGCTTTTCCTTCAACCTCAACTTAAATTAACCACATTTTAAGAAGTAGAACATGCCTTTGTTGCCAGATTATCTGATATTTGTGCCTTTGTTCTAGTTCTAAATTTTGGAAGATATCACGTGTATTTTCTATGTTAACATTACACCTCCTTAAATATTTGAAGAAATATATTCCCTGTGCAATGTCTTCTCTTTTTCTCAATGTGTTTGGAATAGAATGTTGAAATGTTCATGTGTAGTAAAGGATGTTACATATTTATCATTATTACACACGTGTGCACACACACACACATACACATCCCAACTACAACTCTCTGCTTTGTAAAGCAGAGATTTTGAAATGAAACCATTCAATCCTAACAAGCCATTTAATAAGGTGAGTGTAGACAAAGGGGCATATAATATACACAAAAGTTTTTCCGGGATATATTGAGTTACAAGAAATAGCTGCGAGATTACACTGCGTGAGTCAAGATGAAGACAAGGTCTTAACCATGTCACGGTAAGCGCCCCGCATGGGACTGGAGCCAGCACGGCATAAAGACAAGCTCGATTTTATTCATAATTTCAGCTATGTCTGGGAAAAATGCAAAAAGGCATTTAACTTGTCTTTTTTTTTATTTTTTTGTTAGAATCTATAACAAATAAAAAAATCATTAAAAAATAATCCCAGCCACTTCCATGACTGTGGAAGTTCTGTCAACCATCATCAGAAACACGCTTCTTCCGACTGCCTTTGGTGCAAAACTCAAGCTCTCCACTGCTTAGGATGTCCAGATGCAGAAACACAAGGCATGAACATGTGTCTCTGTTGACTACCAGATGGTGTTCTTTCACATTTTCTTTCCTTCAATCTGTTTGGGACTCTTGGTAAGTTCTTTCTTACTACATTAGTAGTTTATAAAAGTTAGAAATAAAGAGAAACTATGTTTGCATGTAGGTGTGGATGGGAGGCTGTGTTTATGTTTATGTAATGGATTATCTTTGTCACTAGCATTTCTCTGCATTCTCTTAGGACCATGTGGCCTGAGAACCACCCCCAGGCTGAACTGTGCTTTAATGTACCACTTAGTTTAAAAGCCTGCATACTTTTGACTTCTATGGTCCAGATTCTCCTTCTGCCTTATGGGGTCAATTCTGACACTATCTGATGTTGAAAATGTTCAACAGAGTACACATAGAAAAATCTGTTTTTCTCATTGCTAGAGGTTTTGAATAATCTGATTTCTGTCTTTTTTACAAGGGTAGTAAAGCCCCAATAACAATATGGAAGAATGGATCGCTGTGTATGGGTTCTGATACATCCTGCTTTGGTCATCAGAAATTACCAACTTATTTTAGGGTTTGTGAAGTAGCACGTAAATTCACAGCTGCAAGAGTGGCCTTCAATACACTGTCACACTTATCCTGAAATTTTCACATCTGAGATACAATGCTAGACATTTATTAGTTATTTGAAATGTTCTTCTTTCATAATCAATTTTTATCCCTGCATTGAGATAGTAGAGATCTCAGTTTATGTTGTTGATACACATATAAGGGAACATGTCCTTGATTTTCTTTTGCTGTTTTACTTGTCAAAACATACTGCGTGCGCACTGAGAATAGTCACATTTTCTTTAATTTTTTGTTTAATTTTCAACATAGATTAATCAAGTATTTAATTCCATAATAAGCTGAACTGTGGTAATATTTTAGACATTTATCAAGAGGAATTTAATTTTGCTTCTTATTACCCTTTTTATCTTATTCCACTGAAAAAGCATTTAAGCCAGATTGCAGCATTGTATTTTACAAGAAATTTATCAGGGGTTCAAGATAAGTTTTATGAAAATGTTGCATGTAACGTTTTTCTTTTAAAAATTCAACAAAGAGAGTTTTTGGTTTTTGTTTTGTTTTGTTTTCATTTTTGAGACAGGCTCCCACTCTGTAGCCCAGGCTGGCCTTGATCTCAAGGCAATCCTCCTGCCTCAGCCTCCCAAGTGCTGGGGTTACAGGTACACACAACCATGACAAATTGTTTTAAATGACCATAATAAATTTTAGATGATTAAGTTTATTTTAATCAATTTTCTATTTATAAAATAAGATGCTGTACAGGATGTTTCATTCTTTTAAGTATTTTATTATATGGTTATTTATCAGGAGTTATCAAGGATCAAGTATATTTTTCATTTACTTAGAAACTATTTCATTATTAAATTAAGACTATATCTACTCCCAATAAAATTAATTCTGTTGATTGCATTCATTCTGCTTGTGTCCTGCCCACAGTGATGCTGGGAAAGGGACTGGGGAGAAGGCTGTAGAAACAAACAAACAGAAGTGTAAAACACAAATGCAAAACTTAAATTCATTGATTTTTGTCTACTGCTATCTTCTACTAAGTATCTGGTTATGAAGACAATTAACAATCAAATGAAATTTTAGTTGATTCGTGGCTGTTAATGCAAAACTAGTGGAAGAGATCATTTCTTTTAAAATCAGTTTAGCAAAAGATAGTGAGTAATAAAATATGCAAAATATATTGAACACTTCTCTTCAGTGGTGCAAAGAATCAAATCAAATGAGATCTTATGACCTGTGACTTGAGTTTGCACACAGGAATTTAAACCACAGCCAAGATATTTTTACTCAGAGACTATTAGCCAAGTTAATACTTTAAAAAAATGAATTGGAATAAGTTGTGAATATTTTATTTTAAACTGATACATCACTTTTATAATTTTCAAAGCTAAAAAGAAAACAAAATTCAAAAATAATTTCTAAAGAACTCGATAGTTTTTTTCTTTGTTTTATGGAAAGAGCTGCTGAAACCATGAAAACTTTCAAATTTTAGTATTAATATCAGTGAATAATTGAAACAATGGGGCAGAAATTTGTAAAAATAATATATTAGTAAACAATTAATGTAAGATACCAGGCAATGCTATATATGTTTAAAGCATATTGTATCTCCATTGTAATGCTAGGAACACCTAAGAATCCCAGGAGATGGGCTGCATAGAGAGTAATTACTAATGTCATGTGACAATCTTTCCTCCATCTAGAAACAATTTACTAGTTAACTGTCACTGTTACGGTTAATACAATGTGCCAACTTGAGAAGTTTAGAAGTTTAACTGAGAAACCCAGCAGGGAGCCAGGATCCTTACTTTGTAAATATCCTCATCCTGTGCAAGAAGAGGGCACAGGGATTTTGGGAGGGCTACACCGGCCCTGGAGGTGGGCAGGGGATGGCCTGTGTACAATATAAAGGAGAAGAAGAGGCTTGTTCCCCTCTTTTTCTCTGGCTGCTGCCTTCAAGTGTTGCCCCAGTGCCATGCCCCTCTGCCTTGGAGCCAGCTGATTATGGACTGAAACTTCCACAAACAGTGAGCTAAATAAACCTTTCCTTCCTTCATGTTGGGTGTCATGTGTTCTGTCCCAACAACAAGAGAAAAGTAACCAAGACAGTCACTAAAACAGGGTGTAACACTTGAACTAGCCATTTTATTCCAGTGGTAGCCAAATGACCATAGCTACCATTTAGTTTGCTCATCAGGTACAGAAAGTTTGATTATGTCTGCTTCTTCTTGTCTGAGTCCACAGTGAGCCTGGGTCATTTTCTGGACATTTGCTGATTCAGCGTGGTGTCTGGCAATTGCTGCAGAAGGGACTTAGTTTTCCAGAGGGGAGGCTTGGACATCTGCGTTTATATTCTCTAGTCTCATGAGCTTTACAACAAAATGATTTCAGGAAAGAAAGGTACCTTACATAATGACTCAGAACTGCAAAGATGCATGCACCAAACAAGCAAAGTCAAGTCGAATCTATGCCACCCTTTCTTATGTCTTCTCTTGCAACTGAGTCTGAGGGCTTTGTGCTGAGTCCTCCACTCCTTATTTTAACTTACTCTGAGTCAGGGTCATTAATCACTGAGTTTTCTAGACTGAGATCAAACTTCCTATCCTCCTGCCTCAGTCGCCCAGAGTGGTAGGACCATGAGCTTGCACCAACATACCTAGCTATGCTACCTTTTCTAATCAAGCCTCACAAGTCATAAGTTGCTTCCGAGTTATTCGTTTTGTTAGAAGTTAGACATTAAGCCCAACTCATATTCAAGAAGAGGAAAAGTAAATTCTATATCTTTATGAAAGATGGATTAGAGATTTTATGGAATGGTTTTGTACTGTTATACATTGCTAAGAGGAAATTCATATGTAATTTTAAAAAGTGAGAACAAAAAGATGAGATTTTTTCAGATGTTTAGCTTATGCTCGTTTTCATTCCACTGAAACAGAAAAAGTAATTGCATGACATCACCAACAATCTTCTTGAGATAAAAGAGAAAGGCAAGTTATTTTGAGAGGAGAAAGCTGTGATTAGACCAGGCAAGGGGAGAATGATGCATTTCTATCTCTCTTCCTAATATGACTTGGATGGGAGCATGGGAATTTCACAATTGTGATAGGAATATAAAAAATATTTCAGGAAAGCAAAGGCTAGACCATTAACATACATAACATACCACTCTAGCTTTCTGTTACCCTGAGGAGAAAATAAAGGAAATTTGCTTAAAATTTCTTGTGGCAGACAAAACTCTTAACTTCTTAATTTATTTTTTGGCTTTAAAAAATAACAATTAATTTGTGAGCTCCAAATGCTGATGCTGTCTATCCTGTTCTTTGGTGATAAATTTCCCATAAAACATGAAGAAAATTACTAATATTATTATTACTAATAAGAAAATTTATCTCCAAGTTGGAAAGTCTTGTCAGTCATTTTTTAAATTCTCAGCTACAAATGACAATCATAACTACACATACTTACCAAAAAAGAACAATGCTAATCTTTATTCCAGTTACTTCTAAGTGTGTAAAGGCTGAAATTGTTTCTTTAATTTAGACCATAAACAAAATAAGATAAAAAGACTTGAAATGGTTGTAGGAACATGAAAGCTTATCAACACTTGAAATGTAGACACTACAAATTAAAAAAAATCTTCAATATATATATATATATATACATTCACACACAACTTCAGTTATATATCCTGACAGTAGGCTAAGAGTTTAGATAAATAAATTAATATGTGTAAGAAATTTATTAAGAAGAGCCTAGTATACTTATAAGGTAAAATTATGTAAGTACTATGAATAAAAAATATGCTTAAAATATTTAAATACAAATTATCAAGGAAATATAGACTGTTAAATGAAGAAGGTTTTTTGTTTATTTTTTAGGTTTTCATGTGTACACTATTGTTAATGTGTTTGACAGTCTCTCACAGTTCAAAATGAAATAAATTAAATTAAATTAGATAGCATCAACTTAGATTATCTGAATCAAGTGTTGCCAGAAAGCTATCTTGCCCACACAGGGTGACAAAAATATGCATGTGCATGTTAACATATCTGACATTACATTTATTTTATTATTTTGAGATTTATGAACAATTCTATTTTCTTAACTGTCAACATTTTATTAAATTTCTTAACACATAATTACATTAACTTTACAAGTAGGCATGCTCAAATCCAGAGCCCTTGGGCTAGAGATGTAGCTACATGGTAAAGCACTTGGCTAGCACCCCGTGCGAGGCCCTGGTGCCATGTTTGATCCCCAGTACTGGAAAAATAAATAAATAAATGAAGATAAACTACTAATATGAAGAAAGCACATTAGTGTAGAGATAAAAAAAAATTACAGTGTTTTCTCTAAATACGTGAGATCAAGTTGGAACGTTTCAGGTCAACCTTATATAAGAACACAAAGTCTAGCTAAAATAATCACAATTTTGTAATAACAGTGTATGTCAGCCACGTCCAACCTATATCCTACAGGTTACACACAAGCCTGGACAACTAGTAACACAGACCCATGAGGTTCTAAACTTTTCGCATTGTCATGTGAAGGTTAGCAATAGTGTATTTTTTATGATTCAGTTGTACCGTGCTCAAGTGTGGCTGCTTAGGTATCAGCAGAATGCCATGGAAGAAAGAGCAGATTGCAGAGCTGTGCTGACTTCGCCCCTTGCACCTACCACACTCAGTCCAATTGAGACCCACATTTACCATACACTTGGCTGGCAAGTAAGATGCAATCATTATCAATCACAGCATGTCAATCTATCAACACCTGAGTGCTTGTGAAGATAGGCAGTTATTGTTAATCAAACATGTGATTTTTCTAATTGAATTATTAAACTTGCATTAGTTGTGTTAAATATTTTTTTATGTGGTCCAAGACAATCTCTCTTCATTCAGTGTGACCCTGGCAAGTCAAAAGTTTGCTGTATCTAATTAAAACTTTTGGAAAATTCATTTAAAAACAGAAAAAATTTTTAAGAGTTACTAAAGTGAATGATAAAATATGTGCCTTATTTTTATTCAGGTGTTACTGAAGCATGAGTTCCAAACCTACAGATAGTCTTTGGAATTGAATTTCCCTTGTTCAAAGAAAAGAAAAGAGTAAGATACATTTTTTGAAAATTTCTAATTCTCATGCTATGGCTGACTAGGTATTCTCACGAACTGTTTTGCGGTAGAGAAAATAGGTATTGGAAAAGGCAAACTTTTCAGTGAATAGGTGTCCTTGTCTGATATGATTCAAATAGTTATGGTTTAGATCTAAAATATTCCCCAAAAGTCTAGAAGTAGGGGATTTTGTAAGGTGATTGGATCATGGGCACTATACTTATCAGTGGATCAATCCAATGATGGATAGTTCATAACTGAACAAACTGTTAGATGGGGCCTCCTGGTAAAAGTGGGTCACCAGGGGCATGACCAGAGAGTATGTATACTTGTCCCCTGCTGCTTCCTTCTTTTCTGCTTCCTGTGACAATACGGTGAGCAGCTGACCTCCATTATGCTTGTTCATCAAGCTGTTTCTGCCTCAGAGCCAGTGGACCATGGACTGAAATCATGAATCCATAAGCCAAATAAACCATTTTTTCCTTTAAGGGTTGGAAACTGCCAATCACATGATTCACCTCAGAGAACCTTAATGAGCTGTTTGTAAATTCAAATAAAAATAAAATGAGTCCAAGTACTTTTTATGGCATTGAATAAATTGTGATATTTATTATAATATTTCAAGTTCGAGCCTGAAACAAATTTTACAAAGAAACAAAAAAGCAAAACAGTGAACAAAACAGACATTTAAAGAAAACTGGTTTTACCAGTCATATCCCATTTTGTATGCAGAAATAACTCAAAGCTGCTTCTTCCTTATGAGGAGAGATGTTTATATCTAATTAAAGACCAGACATGTTTTCTGATAATACCAAGTTTGGGATAGTTTCATTTATTCTTTAAACATGGCTTCATTTTTAAACACTAGTGCATTCATTTCATATTTTTATGAGTTTTGGTCTTGTTAGTGATAGATCAGAAGTAAATGATGCTTTTACATGTTATTAATTAATCATGAAATTGCTGTAGACAAAAATGCAATTCTTCATCTATTTCATATCATTTATAAGGCTACCTGTTAAATGACTGGGAACTTTTTATCCAGAACATGATATATGAAGACAAGTTGTATGTGTAAACTCTTTGTGGATTTTTACTAATATTCTGTAATATTATATTTACAACAGGAAATACAAAAGTTTTAAAGAGCTTCTGCAGTTCTCTCTGACAGGTATCCTAAATATTAAAAGTACATTGACTATAGTGGTTGATTTGAAATCATGTCATTTTAGCTTTCTTAACTGGAATATTCATCCCTGCTGCCTACTGACAAAATCTCTTTTAAAGGGAGAGAGATCAGTAAATTTCTTGATGATAAGGAAGACTAGATCAGCATATGCCAAAGAAAACTCATGCATTGTATAAATCCACTTCCCTCACACAGTAAATGGTGATTCCATAAGATCCTGTTTTCATGGGTACCAAGTCATGGTTGGAAGGAGCTATTAATGGGGGAAATAATACAGAAAGATTGGAAAATTTGATAGTTTAAAAAGACTCACCAATTCAACACATCTAAATCTATGCCAGAGTTTATCATATGCTCTAATGTCACATTTTTGCCAAAAGGAAAAGAGAGAAACATAAACACCAAGCAACAAATGTTTAGCAGTCTTGGAGACTGAACTGGGCCTGGAGAATCAGCTCAGGTTGTGGTGAGCAGGGCTGGTTTCTTACTAGCCGTTGCCAAAGGTTCTGTTTCTTACCATGGGCTTCAGGCTGCCTGACCCTCTTTTTGATGTAGTAATTGACTTCTGCAAAATGGGTAACTGGGAAAGAGAGACACAAAGTGAGAGAGAGAGAGACAGAGAGAGAGAGAGAGAGAGAGAGAAATGGGCAGACAGACAGAGATGGAGAGAGACAGAAACAGAGTCAGACAGAGACAGAAACAGAGACAGACCGACAGAGACAGAAAGTCTTTGTCTTTTTAAATCTCATTTCAGAAATAGCATATCAGTTATTTCATTGTATTCCACTAATTTCTGAAACCACGCCCTTTCTTATTAACAACAGCTTTTTGCCATTTTTTCTTTCTTTTTGCATCATTTTTTCTTTTACCTTTCTTCCTTTCCCTTTCTCCCCACCAGTGTCCTTTCCCATTTGAACATTTTATTCCTGTTTCACTGTGTCTATCAAAACAAAAATTAATAAAAATGATAGGATAGCACAATTTTGAGAAAGTCATAAAAATACGTTAAGAGCATAAAAAAACTATAAAAATCTTTCATTGGATAGGTTTTTCTAACATGGCAGTAATAATAATAATCACTCTGAAAGCAGATTATATTTTGACTAAATAAAATATAAAAATGTTTAAATGTTAAAAACTAATAAAAAGATTTAAAAGATACACATTAAATGAAGAAAATCTTTGCAATCTATGTGACAAATGTAGATATAGTAAATTTATTTATTTATTAAGGGAAGAAAACTTATAAGATTAGAGTATAAACAGTACATTAATAGAAAACTGGCAACAAAAAGTAAAATAGATCAACATATGTAGAAATGATTGGCCTCACTCTTAGTAATGGTAGTGTAAGCCAATGCAATTTTAAATTCTAACACTTCATGAATGAAATTTCAAATATTTAGGAAATATTTAGGAAGGGAGGAGTATTTTATAATATTTATTGGTGTATAAAGGCATATAATTTTTGAGATCCTTTTTTTATTTGTCAAAATTTCCATATTGAGCATATTTTATTAAGTATTACATTCCAAGAAAGTAATTGTTAATACTTTTAAAAATGTAGCTAAAATTAAGTTCATTGAATAAAGGAAATATTCTAACCTCTTTAGACAATAAATTATGATACATCCATGTCCCAGCACATGCAGCCACTGTGAGAAGGTAAATCACGTCTCAGTGGTTCCATGTGGTCTCACTGGAGAAATGGAAATGTTCAAAAACTGAAATATGTTGACAGTTGTTTCACTCAATAAAGTTACTAAATTGTTAGATTTACACCTTAAGTGGACAAATTTTATGTTATTTAAAAAATATTTCAATAATTTTTAAAATGCATCAAATATTTGTTGAAGTGGACTTATGCCGCTTTTTGTATAAAACAGCATCACACATGATATTCATAAGATGGTAGCATGTTTGTAAAACGCCATTATTTTTCATGTTTTGGTTTTGGAATCCGGGGTTTGAACTCAGGTCCTTGCAGGGCTGATCATATTCTCTACTGCTGACTTAGACTCCCGGTTTCTCAAACTTCATATTGAATTATCTGCTCATCTGCACCTACTCTGTGCCTTCAGATTCTTCATGGCTTTCAACCACTCTGCCTCATCTTTATGCCTCATAATTTAGGATGACTTCTAAATCATTCTACTTGAAAACCAGGTCCAAAATGTTTTGTCCACGTGTAATTTCTTCGCTTCCTTTTCCCATGTCAACAAATGTCATTTTAACCATGGAGTAGTTCAGAACAAAAATTTCAGAGTGAGCGGATACTCGTTTCTCTTTCTCAGATGTCACAGCAAATCTCTTGGCTCTAACTTCTAGATATTTAAGACATCGCAATCTGATTCTTTTTCAGTCTGTGATCCGCCACCCCACTCTTCATCATTACCACATTGCCTTCTCACCGTCACCCCTGCTTCTACAGTTGTTGTTTCACCTCTGTTCTCAGACAGCCAGGCCCTTCAAAACCATCAGGTCGCATTATTGCTTTGCTCAAACACTGCCAAAGTAGCTCCTCACTTCCTGCTGAGTAAAAGTTAGATTCTGGCACTATTCTTACTTTTATTCATGCTAATTTGAGCAATTATATAGTGAAGTTTGACAGAATAACCTTATCCAAAGAGTTAAGGATCTTAAACTATGTTGGATAGCAGCTAATAAGTATCTTTTCTACTGGATGAGCTTTATGTTGGACTTTTCGGATGCACTGAAACAAAGCAGAAATGGAATTTAATAACAGAAAAAATTGTCTTACCATGCCTGTGGAGGAACAGGAAAGTTCATTATGCAAATTTATTCATTTTTTGATTCATATTAAGAATTTTTCCACATGCAGCATTTTGAAAGATAGCTGAAGCCCATTAGTTGTGACCTGCTTCTAATAACTTTTCTCACCCAAGTTTCATTATCAATGATCTATTAAGAGAATGCAAGAATGAAATAAGACTTATGAGAATTAATGTAGCTTTAATTATGTTCTGTTTGAAGATATTTTGAGACTTGGAGTCTGTCCTCCAGGTTAGGACAGTTTTATGGAGGTAAAAATGAAGCCCAGAAATAGAAATATAAAAGTAAGGTGGAAAACATTTAATAAGACTATTAGGTTTGCCTCTCTTTTGTGCATTATAAGATTATATTTTTAGGATAATAAAATACCAATTAATGGAGGAAAATTAGAAACTGCAAGAATGTACAAATTGGAACTGGAAAGCATGAAATTGTCTCCAACAAGTTTATTTTCATTAAGTTATTGCAAGGATTGATTCATATAAAACCAGAGCTCAGGCTTTTTTTAACCTTTAGACTCACCTGCCTTCCAAAAATTTTCAAAATATTGAAATGTAGCAACAAAACAGACATACATAAGAAACACTGATTAGTGCAAGCACAGTCATGGTGATTTGGACCCTGCCATTCTGTTATGAGATAGGATATTTTAAAAAGATGAGAGTGTGATGTCTGATATCTGTGACTGTGAGGAAGCTTTCATTTTTGAGTTCACATGAGATTTTTAAACTTATGGCATCATGTATGATTTCACATTCTATTTTTGTTTTTCTATATTTTCCAAATAAAATTTAAAAAAAAAAACCCTATCTAATTCTACTATTGGTTTCTAGCATGTCTTACAATACTTTATCTGTTAAGTCTTAGAGAAGCGAGCTATTTTCTTTATTTGGGATGGTACCTGTGACAGTTAATTTTGCTTATCAGCTTGATAAAGACACTCCTGAATAGGGTATTTGGGTTGTAAAGCCCTGACCCATAATGAGTTCATTGCTAACTAGGTTATTAGGAGGTGGGGCTTTATGAGAGGAATTGGGTCATGGGGGGGTAACCTTGGGAACTATCTGTTCCCGCCCCCTTCCTTTCAGGGTTCTCCCCTGCAATCCCCAGGATGACATCAGCTTTCCTCTGCCCTCCCACCATCATGCTGCTGCCTTGAGAATTCTGACTAATACCTTTCTGTCAGAGGACAACTAGACTAGAGAATAGAGGTCTAACAGAGAAATGTCTTTCACACAAAGTTCTAAGTTTTCTTTGTTTTAATGCTAAGTTAGATGACTTCTAAAGTCGATCAGTCAGAGACCAAAGGAGAGCCATGAGAGCTCAGCTGAAGTAAAATGGAAATACCATAAAATCTCTACTCTTTACAGGTCATTTGTTTTCTCTGCACTTTTGTCTTCTTGGCAAACATCAAATGATGAGGAACAAATGACCTCCAAGGTCCCTTTTGGCTTGAAGACACAGCAGTCTCTGAGCTATGGGCTCTCTACTGTTGACAGTAGTCGTTAAGTGTCACCTCTGGTCCTCTGCTCTTCTCTGACACTCTGAAAATTTGGGCCCTCTTTTTCCTTTGTGACTCATCAAAACAGTGTCAGGGTACCATAGCAATGATGCTCTCAGTTAACTAGTTCCTCTTTCTTATTGGTTCCAGAAGGACTTCTTGGTGTTATAAAAATGAAGTCAGAGAGTTGATAGAAAAATGCAATTTTTTAAAGTGAAAAATATTTTGAGAAAGTCTCATTTTGCAAGAAAATAAACTATGCATCTATATCAGATTTAAAGACAAAAATATTGCCTTTAGAAATTGCTTAAAATAGACCTAATTCCCAGTTGATTTAATAAATGTTTATTTTATCATGTGCATACTATAAAATAATCTTTAAGTTCAAGGTAATTCCTGATAGAGTGAATATTGATTTGATTAAAGAGCATTTTTAAGACTACCAGCCAAAAAGTCATAGTATCTTCTATTTTGTGTAGGTCTTAGTTTTGCATTTCTAGTTAGATAGGAATGGGACTGTAATCTAAAGCATTCAATCCAACTTTTCTATTAATTTTAAGTATATAAGGTAATGAGATTACTACTGAGGTATGAAGAAAGGTATTGAAAATTTAAAGTAGCATGAAATCGATTTAACAAAAAGAAATATAATTTAGACAATTTTTAAAATTTACATATCTGTCTACTGAATCTACGAGATTAAAAACATCACAGGAATTACTGTTTTGTTCAGTTAAAATAAAGATCAAAACCAGTCATACTGGTTCATACTTATAGTTAAAAAAGTGAGCCAATTCCCTCATTTTGCAGCCCAGCAAACATGAATGCAAAATGTTCTTGGTTCAATTACTAAGTTAAAAGGCAATGATAGTAAAACCAACTTGAGAGAAGCTTTGAATAATGCAGGAAACTCATTGCCCTGCTTAAAAAAAGAGCACATTAATTTTTCAGAGCAAAAAACAGTCAATAAAATTTCAAGTTTTTGTGACTGAAGATTATAATCTCTGATATTTTTCTCAAATAGACCATACTATTCACAATAGCTAAGACGTGGGATCAACCTTGGTGCCCATCAACAGATAAACAGATGAAGAAAATGTGGTACATTTACACATTAGAGTACTACTTGGCCATAAAGATGAATGGGATTTTATCATTTACAGGAAAAAACTGGAACACAGACACCATGTTATACAAAATAAATCAGACTCAGAACGATAAGTATTGCATATTGTGTCTTATAAATGGAAACCAGAGGGGGAAAAATGACTGAAAGTGAAAGGATTCTTATGGGAAGGGAGAATTAGGGAGGGGAAGAAGGTGAGAAAAGGAGGACAAAAGGGGGAGTGGGTAGGACCAAAGCCCAAGATAGTCATGTATGGAAATACTTCGGTGAAAACCATTAATCTGCACAATTGACATGAGCTGAAATTATATCTTTAAAATGAAAACCATACGTACTAAAAATATTTGTGAATTTAAAAGTATTCAGAGAGAGGAAAAATATTCAAAAAGTTATTTAAACTCGATCTTGGCTCTTAAAGGACTGGAGTCTCAGAAGACTGTGAGAAGACTGAGATGTCATTTTCCCACTGAATAGCAAGATGGGAAAGGGATTATTTAGAGGGGGAAATGAAATTAGTTGTTAACAGGAAAATGTGGCTTCTTCAGATATGATATGACAAAAGCAAAAGTCTCAAATAATAGTTTTGTTCATATTTAATATTAATTTAATAATGCCACGATGCCCAAAAAATCTGTTAGGAACTTAAAAAAGATGAACGTTATAATTAGAGGGAACTAATTTTATGTTATATTAGAAACATCTATTTTGTTTCTCAATATCCATTTTTACTTTCTTGTTGAGTAATAATATCCCATATTATATTCCCATAAATTACCAATCATAACAAAGACTAGAAATTTTAGACTACTTTTTTGCTACGTGTGGCCATGACAGGGATATGATCAGGGAATTGTCCTCAGAACTCCCCAGTCAGTCACTTTCTCCCTTGTGAAATATGCATGCGAGACAGTTGAGTCTATAGCCAGTATCAAAAAATGGATGCCATTAACTGAACACTTAGAAGCAGGCGTTCCTGCATGGCCACATTTCCTGGACTAGAGGCTCATCTGGAGACAAATTTTAGTGTGAAATGACTACAGTTTGTTGCTGTGTAAGAAGTTGCCTTCTTTTTTGTTCGGGATGTTAGCTTCATCTTTATTAGGTATAATGCTGACAGCACAAAAATATACTATAAAGGTCATTAGGAGAATGATGATTATCTAATCCTCATAGAGCAAATCATGATAAGATAATACATCTCACATTTATGGGACTTCAAAATTTTGGGGTTACTATATATTCCATATCTTCAAATTTCAAACTCAATCACTTTGAATAATCATTTAATGCATATATTTTTAAACAGATAATAACACTTTTCCTTGTTTTTCTGGCAAAAAACATTCATAAGAAGGGAAATTCAGTTCAAACTTGAATAATGACATCCGTGTGATATCAAAAGTGTTCACCGTGATAAGCCATGCTTGCCACAAAGAAGGCTTCTCCTAACCCTAAACCTTAACCCTAACCCTTCATCTTAGTGTGCTGATAATACTTTTTAATTGTTAGGATAGCTGCGATTTCCTATGGGAGCAGTGACTCTCATTCCCCGTAAATGCAGATAAATTCTCTTGAGTAATTACATAGAACAAAATATATTGTCCTAACTTATTTAATAAAACAAAGGCTTGAATTTTGTGACAAAAATCTAGGCACTGTGATATTTATGAATACAAGTAAGTGTGATCATAAGTTGTAAGACATAATTTAAGTAAATAATCTTGATTCTATGGGATCAGTGGAGTTCTTTATGTAGTTAAATTAAGTAAAAATTGCACCACTGGAGAAATAGTTTCCTTGACACTTGCTAGAATTCAATGCAAAAGATGCATGAAACTTTTCAATTGATTGGTTTTAAATCTTCTTATGTCATAGTGCATTCACCATCATCTTTTAATATCTTCTTAAACGCACGGCATAAAAATTTCATCTCTATTGGTCCTGAAAGAAGTAGACAGCACTATGGGTGCAGATTTACACTTAATTTGACATAGAAGGCAGAATCGCTATCACCGCTCATTATTCCTTTACTAAAAATCTGTAACTCTTTTTAATAACCATGGTTTCTGTGCTACTAGGAAAGTAGTGCATTCGATTAATTAATCATTCCAGTGAAATGTGACTGCTTATTAAAATGTAATTATTAAATACAAAATTACTGCAATATGTTAGCTTTACCTCCAAAAATTAGTTTTCAGAGTTGATTCATTTTAACAAAAGATGGTAGAACACTTTTCATATTCTTGTTATTCCTATAATTTTATTGCAAATTCCCTTTGAAATGAATTTTTTTACCCTTCTGTCGCCAAATGTAAATCATGTAAAACTACTAAATAGCACACACTCATTCATTCTCCAACATTTTTATTTTGGGGTCAATTATGATTGTTAATTATACTACAGTAAGTTTTTATGGAAAAGAAAATCAACCATGGGTTAATAGGCAGGCGGTTTGTTTTGTGGTCCTTGAAAATGATGCTAACTTTTCCATTTCTTAACTAGAAATCTCAGTTCTTTAACAGTCAAATATCTACTTCTGGTTATTCTAAATATTACTAATTCATATCTACACTTATGGGAAATTAGGTGATATATAGAATTAAATACCAAATTTCCAAACCAGTGGAGTACACTGTTTAAAGAGAACAAGCAAAATCCAACAGTAGGCTATCCAGGCAAATCTGCTTGGTTCTTCACTTTGAAAAACAACTTCATTCTGGTATACTTGACATATAATAAATTGTCCCTTTTACAAAATCCAAGGAATTGTTATTTATTGAATGTGTGGAGTTATTCAACCACTACCAAATTTATTTTTGGTGCATTCCCTCAAAAAGATGGAAGCAATAAGATAGCAAAAGCTGTCATGGTCCTGGAGAGGTGATGTGATAAATCAAAGTATCCAAATAACTGTAAGTTTTATTTTATTCAGTGATAATAACTTTAGTCCTTTTATTATAAAAATCAAAACAAATTTAATCTAAAAATAACGACAAAAAATTGAAAGTCAAATAGCAATATGTGTTCTTAGGTTCATAATAACTAGATGTTTCCTAAAGTTCACTTAGATAATGCAGGTTCTAATTCCTTATAACTATTTGGAGTCTAACAGTGATGATTAGCATACTTGGATTATCTATTATATTGCTTTCTTAATCTCACGTCTTTAAAAAATTCCACATAAATTTACAAAGACAAAAATAGGAAAAATATGAATGTTCATGTGTTTATTATTGAAATTCATATGTCAAAAGGTAAATTAAATTATATTTACTAAAGATAAAATTCATGAAGTATTTAATAATTATATAACTTAATTATGTCATAGTGAGCTTTAATTATCATTTTAAAATAGAGATAAACAAATATCCTCACTTAATGACTGTTGTGGTTTCTGGTTTTAATGGGACCCTATGGACAATGCAATATAAAACAGTACTGTTGTACTTTTAATTAATTGGATCAATAAGGGTTTTGTGCACCTATCAAAATTCTAGGCAACATCTAAATAAGGGTCTTTGAGAATAAAAATTGATAATCACCTGCCTCCAAATGCTTGTTATTAATTTGAAAGCATGAAATTTTAACATTTCTACTCTTGCCAAAATTATCTGCTTGTCATTATTCTTTATATAAGGGGGATGAAAGTAAACTGACTTTTTTTTCTAAATTTGAATTCACAACCTGTCAACATGTACCATGGATTATTTATACAACTTCATTTTAAAATTGCACATAAAATGTGAACTGAATATACATACGATGTATTTATGTAAGATGCTACAAATAACCTATTTTCTACAATTACACAGGTATAATAATGTATATACATTTTTGCTAGGGTGTTAATTCTTAGGCAGTACAAATGGAATTACATTTGAAAAAAATTGAGAAGTAAAATAAGAAGCTTCACATATTTCAGCCTGGTGATATTTTGTAGGGAAATCTCAAAGATCATAGAATCGCAAGTGTAGATAATTATGGTAGAAACAAAGCTGCTTTGATATAGATTGAAAACAAAGAAAATCCTTGAGAAGCAAGGCTGGATTTAATACAAAAAAAATACTTTAGACAATTGACCCAAAACTGCATACCCTGGAAAAAATTACAACAGGCTTAAGAAAGATGTGGCTGATGGAGGCAGCAACAGGGGAATGTGGGGCCAACTGTCAGAACACAAAGGCTTCCGGATAACAAGCCCACAGCACTAACCATTCCCAGGCCTGGGATGATCGACCAGTTAGATTCAAAGCCAGAGCAGAGAAAGAATTTCAAATAGCTATCTTTATCAGCTGAAATAGATTAACTAAGTTTCACAGCAGTTTGTACATCAAGAAAAGCTACCTTGAAAATGTTTCCTATTCTGTAAATAGATAATACCAAGAAAGAAAAAGAGTACTTTCTAAATTTAACTTTAAAATTTTTTCAATGTGTTTAGTAGTCAATTTTGATACTTCCTTATTAAAATAAGCTGTATAAATGTAGTAGAAAAACTGATAATTGCATTCCTTAAAGTTTCAAATGTGTATTGCTTAGTGTAGGGAAAGCTCTGTTTGCACTGGGACAGCCCTCTTTTTTTTTCCAAATGTGGGAAAATAATTTCTACCTGATTGCTTATAAGACCGATATTGTCTTTGTTTTGTTTCTGCAGTTATTGTTTTTCAATAGGCTCTTGGTGCTAAATTAAACACAGAAATAAATTCAAAAAATGTAAGTGTGTTGCTTGATAGCTATTATGGGATCCTCTGAACATTCAGTGAAACAATAGCGAAATTTCAGAAATAACCTGTTATGACCTCACGAAAAAGCAGATGTCAGGTGCTGTGTGCTTTGCACTGATGCATCTAAAAGTTGGAAATGACTGCTCAGTCTCAGGTCTTGAAGTAAACAATAATCTAATCACCAATAGGCTGGCCTATTACAACGGGAGGATAAAGTGCAGTAGGACACACAGACTTCATTTTCAGTAACAGATGCAGGCACTAGTCAAACCAAGCATTGATAATTAAACCTGGGGAAGAACAGACCAATGACAAAAGTGAAGGGACTTTGTAAGGCAAAATCCAAAGAAAAATGACCTTCATCTGATACGAAGATAGCCAGGTTTAAAAGGCAGAAAAACAAGGAGATAAAGCAAGGCCTTTATGATACTAAATGAAAGAGTAAGCAGTAGTCTACAACTGGAAACTTCTTTCAAAGAAAAGTTGTATTCATTGCAAAATAAACTTTGAGAATTCTAAAATAGTTAAAACTTATTAAAGGTAGAATTTTTAAAGCATTAAATGAAACCATTAGTGGGGTTTATAAAGGTCATGAGAAAGGCAGCTTTTGAAGGAATCCTACAGAGAAGTCTAAAATCTCCAAGTATTTGTGAAATTCTCAATCCTTAGGTTTCTGGAACTATATAATGCCAAACTATGTGCAGTCTTGTGCTGGTCCTTCTGAAAGATAAGAAATATGTGCCAGATAGATACAAAGTAATTGCATGCAAAACAATGAAAAATGGTATTTGTTTCAGCTTATTTTAAAAATACAGCACGACTTTATTGATGAAGTTTGTTGAATTACATTTTAGTCGATCCATATCTTGCTGAAAACAAGTCTCAAAAGTCTTTGTATCACCTCTAAAATTCATATTTCCCTTTACAATGATGGCAATGTGATGCCAACATACAATGTTGACACTAAAATGCAGTCTTTATTTTGGAATAGGTCCATTAATGTTTTATTTAGTCTAGCTTGTGTCATTATCAGTATTCATTTCAAGGGCTTTATTTTATGTTGTAATAAAAAGTCAATAGCTGAAAATGACATTTATTGAATGTGTCAGTCAAGAGGAAAAAAAAAAAAAAACAGTGGTGCCTGAACAGATAACTTGGAAACCTGATGCTTTTACACAGTATAAGAATGAAAATAGCAGATTGTATGAAACTAGAGGGTGGAT
>RJWM01031296.1:0-22559 GCA_004363535.1 Dasyprocta punctata
GAAGAGAAGGAAAAGGGGAGGGAGAAGGGAGAGGCAGGGGGAGAATGAAAAGGAAGATTTGATGTTGCTTCCATTTTTAAGGTATTTACAGATATGAAGATAGTCTTCATGAAGCTGAGGACCTAAACTAATCTTGTAGATAACCCATGAACAAGAAAAATCATTAATTGGAATTAACAGTCCTCTAAGGTGAATGGCCTCTGAGAAATGTCACAAGATTTTCACCATAAACACTTTAAAAATAATTGAGATTCCTTTCATGTTGGAAACAGGCCCTCTATCCTAATCTTGCTGGCTGGCTCAATCTGGGTAAGTCCTTTTGGAAGAAAGATGCTATTAAAACTCAATTATGTCTAAAAGTTGAAATTAGAATATCTTATATTTCACAGTAAAATCAGACATGGAGACAAATAACATTTGCCTTAAAATCAAATGAAAACAATAGAGCAAAACTCACAAAATACCTTAAAAGTCTTTAAAATGGAAGATGTCACGTGGTCAAATGAAGTATTAAATAGAAATATATTGTAAATAAGGTCAACATAAATGTACTGAAAACATATGAGTACCTTACAAAAAAGATAATCATGTGATGCTTATGAAGATAATCATGTGATGCTTATGAAGGATGCAATATGCCTATAAAGATGAAAAAAGACTGCAAATAAAAAGGAAAATATATTACAGTTTCTAATCCAGTAACTCCAATAGTTTAAGTTGGAAACCCCTTACAATCATAAAAATAACTCATGATCCTGAAGAATCAGTTTATGTGTTACTTCATTAATGTTTGCTATGTGAAATAATGAATTACAAGGGAGATCCCATGCCACAGTTGGTGGCAATGACAGTACAATTGTCACAGTGACCTTCAGTCTAAGCTCTGGAGTTACAATTAAAATGATCCAAGAGGAAAAATCATTGGAAATTCATTACCTTGCACAAAGTTAGTAAAAAGACTAAAGCGTTTGAACAGTGGTGAAAAACTGGAAGTCGAGGTGTTGTTTCCTGCCCAAGGACAAGGGCCACTCAAGTCACAGACAGCTGTGAGTGAGAGGCCCCGTGTCTGAGAGAGAGGTGACCAAGCTGAGCAAGGTGAGGCCCAGGTCAGCAGTGTGAGTCAGGATCTGGAGCTGACATAGGCACAGAAAGAAGGGTTCAGAGACGTAGCCAGGATCCTGAGAACACCGGAGGTATCTGAGCACTGCAGTGTAAAGACACCAGCTTTGCTGCTGTAAGATGTTCATTCTAACTGAGAATAAAGCAGTCTCACTGCCGCCTTTCTTTTCTTCTCTTCTGTCTCCTTTGAATTGCTTACTTGATTAAGTTTGTTCTTTTTAATATGTGTGTGCATATATATAACCACACCTGTAAAGTTTCTCCTGTGGCTTCTACAACATTCCTTCTTCTCCAGTCACATACACCCACATCAATAGATGTTTCTAAGTGATGTCCAACTTTACTTGACTGTCATTTCAACAATCAGATACAATCTCCTTAGCTCATCTCTCATTTGTATTGATAAACTCTTCCTTTCTCTACATTCTATATTTTCTCCCATGCACCATCTTCTGTATCCCACTCCCTCTTTTATCATGTTTTCTATTTCTTTCTGCTTTCCCTTTAATGTAAATATCATTTAATTTTGTAGTATCTTATACTTTATTGCTGTCCTAATAGAGCTCTTTATACAAGTACTTTATTATCTGATATTATAAAGGGCTTGCTTTTCACTTGTTGATGTATGTGGTATTTCATTTCCCCTTTCAAAATAGTCTTGATAGCCAAACCTAGGATCCAGAACAAAGTAGACATAGGCACATACAGAAACATATGCACAATGCTGAACGGGTTACAAAGAGAGGCTCACCATACAGAGCCCCGTGTGACAGTGGAAGAGACTGGCTTCCCGTATGATGTACAGCACAGCCACATCAATAATGAGAACAGTGGGCAGAAGACACCTGCAAATATTCCTGACTTCCCTCAAAACTGATACAATGGACACTGAAGCAAATGAAATTCCAGACAAAGAATTTAAAAAAAAAATCCTGACTGTTAAAAGGATTAGAGGACAAATGACAAACTGAATTAATTACTAAAATGATCAACAAGCCTACGGAAAACACAAATAAGAGCTGAAAAAATAAAGACAAGCCATTCAGGACAAAAGAGAATGCTTTAGTAAACAGATGGAGGTTATGAGAAAGAATCAAATGGGAATCATGGAAATGAAACTTCAATAACTCAAAGAAAAAACATCAAAACTTTTAACAGTAGTCAAGATAAAGTCAAATGAAAAGATAGCAGGACTTGAAGACAACAAGAATGTACTTGAACCTTAGTCAATAATAATTAAAAAAAGAAATCATCAAAAGATTATCCTAAAATTCTAGATGGAGCTAAGAAAACAAACCAGATTTGACAGACTTGATATTTTAATGTCTTGTCACTGAGACTTATTTTAATGTCTTGTCACTGAGACTTGTTTCCAAGAAGAATTTAACCTTCATATGTGTTGAATGAGGTTTCTTTAGTGGTCTCCTGTAGTTGGTCTTCTTGAACCATATATTATTAATAATAATCTCAAAGATATGATACACTGTACACTAGAATATTGTCATTCCTTGGCTCATAATCTGACACCATAAGGGTCCCATATCTGAGTGTAAATGCTGGGTAAGTTATTTCTGGACCTGCATTGACTAATAAAATGAGAATATTATACTTACAGTGATGTAATTAATAGATAATCCAATTTAAATAAAGTACTTGGAATAGTTTCATATAGTGAGTTCTAAATAAGAATTAGATATTGTTTGAATACATGTAGCTCAGAAGTTACACTGGTACCAACATCATTTCTAGAAATAGTACAGATCACAGCTGACCCACTATTTTGTTCATTTCTGTGATGATTGTTCAGATCAAAGTTTTTAAAGCAAGTGTCAGTGCTTACCATGACCACCTGAACAGAAAATGGCAACAGCTGACTTCATAAATTTGCTTATTATGTTGACCTATCAAGACTCAGGTCCGCTTTTTTTTTTCTTTCTTTCTTTTTTCTTTTTTGGTACTGGGGATCAAACTCCTGACTTTGTGCTTGCCAAGCAGGCATTTAACACACTGAGCTAAATACCTGGCCCCAGATCCACTTTATTAAATCCTTTTTCTCTTCCTTCCCTCTACTACCCCTCTCTCATTCTTCTTTCCATTTGAAAAATATCTCCCAACTTCCAAGGAGCTATCCTTCATTGTGCTCTTTCAAAAATCCTAAAAATAAAATTCCACTTAGGTCCAAAATTTTCAGGCAGAGTTAGAAACAGTAAGGTTCATTCCAAATGAAGTTGCAAAACAATCAGTAGAGGCTCCCCATAGTCCTGTGCAAAAGCCTGTTCAATCGTTCAAGTTTATTCAGTGAGAATAATTATTATGATTCCTTAGTGATACATACGAAGGACAGGAGTCTGGATGTTTGGCACTTGGGAATTTTCCTCCCTGTCTTAGGAATTCATCTTTGCATGTTATCTTGTTGTCAATTGGGAAATGGATAATTATTTTGCTCTTTATGGCCACATCTTTAGGAGCAACCATATTACATACGCTGGGGGATTTTAAAATAGAAATGTAGCCCTTTCTGTAAAACAGCTAGAATCAAACATGATACATGGTGAACTCACAATAACCTTTTCTCCTGAATTCTTCAGTAGCAGATTGACAATAAGAAGCCATTTAATTTATGCTGGTAGTTTTCTTTTTATATAATGGTAATTTCAAGGTAGTTTGAGAGAAGATGTTATCCTCGCTCTTTTATTAATTTTAAAAATTAAATGTGATTTGTTTGAAAATATTTTAACGCAAAACACTAAAATTGCTATTGGTAAGACTTATTTCTGAAGGCAATTAAAAAAATGGGGAGAGAAATTTAAATACTGTTGTCTTATGTAAAATTGTTACTTTTATATATACTCATCTCCATTAATGCAGTCGCAAGCCCTAATGCTATTCTTGAGCATAAATATAGCGCCAAAATGTTTTGTATATGTGATATTAATTGGAATATATATTCATTGGCTTCATTGTTTCTAATTTTTATGATATAGGTAGTAGTAATGCTTACCAGAGCTGTAGCAAAAGAATTAATTCATCTTTGTCATTTGTTCTGTATTATTCAAAAATGATTTTCAGTGGCTTCTAAACATTCACACCTTAGTTAAAATGGAATAAATTGCAAAAATATATGCAAATGAGTAAAAACAATTGTATAAAATGTGAATTCAAGAACCAATTTAGTAGTCATGCACATATATGTCTACAAATGTGCAATCATAACTCATGAGTATGTGTATGCATATTTTATGTATATACACTGTGTAACAGACCTTCTCTCTCAATAGTTTCTTAAAATGGTGTATCTTGTCCAAGTTATTCAAAATATATCTCTCGCCCTATGTGACATGAGGCTATCTAAGAAGAAATGACATTTATGAAACCCATTTTGTACAAGAAAGCATCATGTACCAGATTATCCATGCTCATTGTATTTGGTACACACTAAGTGAAATTTCAACACAAGGGAATGTTGTCATAGTTATTTTCTCAGTGCTGGGAAAATTACCCGACACCCACAAGTGAAAGGAGAAAGAGTTATTTTAGCTCATAGTTCGTAGAGGTTTCAGTTTATAGTTAGGTGTTTCCCAGGTAGGACAGCATGACAGAGGGTCATCTCAAAGGAGAAACTGTCCATGGTATGGCAGGCAGGAGGCAGTGAGCCTTCTTTCTTTCCCTTTTTATTCCATTCATGTTAAAAGCATATTGGTAGGTCCCACACACATCAAGGTGTGTCTTGCCTCTTCAGTAAGACCATCAGTCACAACCAGACCTACGCTGAACCAATCAGTACCATACACCCATGATCTGTCACTCTCAAAAGCCCCAAATGTAACTGCATGAGATTTTGGGGAATATTTAGATAAAATTTATAACAAATGTGTTAAGTACATGTACCAACTGCCCACAAGGAATGCAGTTGCTGTGTCTTGCATACACATACTAACGAAAAATAAAAACTATAAAATAAAAAAATTGAGAAAATGTGTCATCAGTCAACTCATATTATAGCCAAAACTTAATTTTTAAATGATACATAATTATATATATTAATCTCAACCATCACATTTTAATAAAGTGAATTCATTTTGATTTAAAATTCATGTATGCTTTTCACTGCTAACAACATGTCAAACCATTCAACTTCTTAAACTCATTTTCAGGAAGGAATTCAGTGCAACAGTGAAGACATAGGCAAGTGAAAAATCACTATTTCTTTGTTAAACAAAGATGAATGAAGGTATTGTCAAATAAATATAAATATTTAAACTAGACAATTGTAAGGAAAAAATATATATGGCAGCAGCAGTAGAAAATAGCAACATGGACCTGGTAAATGAAGAAAACTGCTTGTAATTATTAAAACCAAGAAATTTAGATAAGTATACTTGGCAAAAATAAAACAGAACAAAATAGAATAGGGGTGTGGCTCAGTAAACATTGATATCTTGAGCTCCAAGAAGCTTTCTTCTCTGTAAGTCACTAAGACTCTGGTAGTTTGTAAAAGCAGCTCAGAGGACTAAGGTAAGTAATTAACAAGAAAATGATATCTTATTGAAAACTTTCATTTGTGTATTCAGGATCAAATTAATGATTAAAAAAAAAATCCTAGGGCTGGGGATATATCTCAGCAGCACGTCTCCTGCCTAGCAAGTGTGAGGTAGTGAGCTCAATTCCCAGTACCAAAAATTAAATAAATAAAATAAAATAAAAATTCTGGAACCAGATGATGCCACCGACCCTGAAAGGGCACAGTCAAACTAATGTTTCTTACATTGGAAATATTGAGAACTGAATCCAGCTCTTGGTACAGGAAAGAATTCCCACTGTCAGAGTGAGCGGTACTTAGGAAAATACAGGGAACCCACAGGAATGATCAGGTCTCTTTCTCCTCCTCCAAACTTTGTCCCCTTCTAATTAAATATATGCAGATCCTACCCCGAAACCATCCACGAGAGC
Organism: Dasyprocta punctata; assembly: GCA_004363535.1. NCBI lineage: Eukaryota > Metazoa > Chordata > Mammalia > Rodentia > Dasyproctidae > Dasyprocta > Dasyprocta punctata. Next base: position 6,070 of record RJWM01031296.1, read on the forward strand.
AAAGAACATGCTTTCCACTGACCCCACTCAACAGCATAAAGCACTGCAGAGAGGGCAAGTTCGGAGCTGGCGACCACATCTAACAGGGACAGAGGTTTTCTGAGGAAAGAGAGAGAGATTTCTATCAATTTGTACCACTCAATGCTCCAAGAATTTTTGAGATAACACCATTTTAAGCTGGGGGGGGGTTAGAAAATGTTTCCAGTTGTACAGAGAAAACACATGTTCAAAAAGTCACATTTGAAATATTCAGAAAGGAAAGCAGATTTATCCTCTTTTAAATTATATTAAGAAAGTACCCAGAATGGTGAATCCAAAAGTATATATCTATTAAACTATACTCTTGGTAGGAAAAAATAAGATAAATTAATAACAATCAGCACAGATTTATTTGTTGATTTGACAAGAAATCTGAAGTTCCACAAAACAGCTTATTCTTCTAACATATTTTATTCAACCTGAAGAAAAAGATATATGGAGCAGCTGACAGAAGTGCAAAAATAAAAGTGTTTTCTGATTTTTGTCAAGATTTGTGGAGCAGTACCAATGCAAATAGACACATTCACAGAGGTGAGAAAATGTCACCCTAACCCCTTCTAGCAGTGAAGTGGATTATATTTAGGAAATACATTTATAACTGACTTGTGGGGGAAGGTGAGGTCTTTGAGGTAGGCATTATGTAGCAAGTCTATAAAAGAGCAAGCTAAAATTTTTTTGCATGAGTTGTTGACTGAGGCAGCAGCGAAAGGAGGAAAAGGGAGACATATCCAAGATGGCAGCAACTAGTGTTTAGGAGAGAGGGAGGCGTGAGTACAGCAGGGTGTTTCCTCAGCCCCATGACTGGAGACAGAGCCCTGGAAGACTCAGGAGGAGGCAAACGGCCACGTGCAGCATGACTCTGTGTCCCTGAGACACCTCAGAGGGAGGGAGCAGCAATTACACCCTCACAGCTGTGCTGGTGAGGTAGCCAGAGAACAAAGCCTCCAGCGTTCCCAAATGCTAAGAGGTAGAATCAAAGTAATCAACCACAGGGATATCATTATTTTGTATGATGAATATATTCTACAAAAAGGAGCCAATATACAATAAGCCAAGAAAAAAATAGGAAAGTAACAATTTAAATCTTAAACTTCTGTGTCCAAATTTCAACATAAATGTGTTTGAGTTTGTTGTGTAGATACACAGCAAAAGGAGGATGGGTTCCGAGGGGAAAAGAGACTCAGATACAAAGGCAGAAAGTATCCAATAGAAGCAGTTCATTACTCAAAAGACTGTAACAGTCACGGGATCAACTAACCCAGGCCAAGGAGTAGAGAGGTAAACTGTTGTAGAGGTGATGAGTGTTAATGAGGAAAGTTTCCATGCCGGTTGGATAGTTGAAGGCTTAAATTTCCTACTGGTACCTGAGATCATTGTATACTTTATGAAAGAAAAAAATATGAAATTTAAAACAGTATCAGAGACTAAATATGAATAGAGGAGTCAGATTGCTTCTTACATTATTTCTGTTCTGGAGTAGCCCCTCGAAATCTGACATCCTTCATGAATTACACTAAATTGAGAGGCTGGACTATATATATTTATGTATATATATATATATGAAATATATGATTATTGTAGGTTTTGTTTGTTTTGGTGAAATTCTATGAAGATATCAGTATTACACAGAGCAGTAACTGAACACTGATGTTACATGAGAACATAAAATCTACAGTCCTGGGCCTTGACTAAAATAACGTTGAGGCATTTAAACATAACTGGAATGCCCAGTTTAACAAACACAAAAGTTAAATTGACTTCCATGAAATATTCTCAAAACTATTCTATTCTTTTCAAATTTAATGAAAATAAATTTACTTTGTTTTAGAATTTCTTGTGTCAATTTTTATTTTTTGTTAGGTTACAGGTTTCTAAAATAAGCTGTCAGTATGTTTTATATGTATTTTAGTATATCATTAAACTTACAAAGCAAAATTTACTTTTCCATATTAATTTTATCATCATCCTGGATCTCAAATTTCTATGTATTAATATACATTCAGTTTGGTCTGATGCCATGAGGCCACAAAAGCATGGTAAACCTCCAACTGTCTGGAGCTGTAAATTTTATTTAAATTTCCATAAAAAGATGAAAATGGTAGACATTTACTCCAACATAACCAAAATTATCTTTATAAATATTACTATTATCTTAAAAAAATGACTGCCATATAAATGTGTTACTTTCAAATGTGTTGCAATTTTAAAATGAACAGGGATGGTAGTTAATCTAAAGAACATTCTCTCTTAATTTACATTTTAATGAATTTTAACTAATTCATTAACATTTGATAATAAAATTATAGTCATTTTGACATTTTTAAAATAACATTATTAAAACAAATAAGTTAGTGACAATGATGAAAGAAAACAAATTAAAAGAAGTAACTGCTTTTAATCTGTTAAAAACGTGGTTAATAATATTAAAACAAAATTTACTGGGATTGTATACTCACTTAAGTATTTATGAGTCCCAAGGAATATGAGATGTAAAAGATAAGGATAAGAGCCTTCAAGTAACACAAGGGCCACAGGTGTTTTACAAATCTATTGATTAGAAATCTGTTAGTAAAGGAAAGAGATGAAAACATTTGATAATCAGAATCACATCTGCTCTTTATCGATGTAAGTCCTGTATAAGAAAGCAATAAATTATAGACACTCTTTGTATTTTAACTTAAATTGGTAGTTAGATATTATTTCACTGAGGTACATGTATTTAGAAAAGTAAGGGTGAGTTTAGTTTGGGGCATTTGGATCCTTAAGGTGCTTTTGAGGTAGTCAAGCAGACATCCTACAAAAGTGAATATTCATCAATTTGGGGAGTATAATAAAATAAAATATTTTGGAAGATAGTTTGTTAATGTATAGTAATAATAATAATAATAATAATAATACCCATACAATAAAATCAGTAATGGCCCTTTGGTATCCATGCCTGAGTAAATTGTAAAGATGCTCACACAAAACCTTGCCCACCTTCTGTATAGTAACTTTATTCATAATTGCCAATGTTTAGAAGCAACTGCAACATACTGAGTAGGTGAATAGAATGAATAATCCGTGGCAAAGTCAGCCAGTAAATTATTAATCAGTGTTTATAAAGCTACAGAGCTATTAAAATATGTAAAGGATTAAACATGTATTACTAAGCAAAAAAAAATCAGAAACGGTTTCGTACTGTATGTTCCAGCTATGTAGTGTTTTAGAGATCAACACTCTGGAGACTCACAGATCAGTGCTGTTCACATGATGAGAAAGGAGAAGATTAATAGGAACAAGACACACAATTTTCAGAGCCACAGAGCTGTTCTGCATCGCACAAGGCACAGTGCATGCTGTTAGCATTTGCCAAAACCCTAAAAATACCCAGCAGTGTTACCTTTCCATCAGTGACAAAATATCTGAGGTAAACAATTCCAAAAGGGGAATCATCTCTTTCTCTTCAGAGATTTAGAAATTTCAGGCCATGTTTATTTGACACTATCACATGCAGACTGTGGTCCACCAGAGCAGAGACTAGTGTCATGAAAGGAAATGTGACCTGGAAATGAGAGAGAGCAGGAGAGTCAGGAGCCTCCGAAGACATGTCACAGTGACCCATCCATGGGTACGGAGGTTTCCTCTACCTCCCTACACTGCCATCCTCTGGGGGTGAGGAGTCTTCAAGGCTTGAGGCTTCTGGGAACATTTAAGATTCAAATCATAGCATAACCCTCCTGTGCATTAAGGTCCTTTGGTGACGATGATGTTTCCCTGTCGGGTTATCCATTTTAACAATGGCCATGCTGCAGTAGGTGACAGTTCGGGAGTGGATAATTTTACACACATGTGATGATGGGTGATGGTGTAAATAGAAGTACTCGATTTCCTATTCAATTTTGCCATGCATGAACCTAAAATAGCTCTAAAAATGAAGCATAATAATTTTTTGTCAAAAGTGTACCAAAGCAATACTATTTGAACTGACCCTGAAATAAACTTTTCCTTAAATATTGAGCATGTGTATGGGATTAGGTAACAGGGTTTTGTTGTTGTTGTTGTTGATGTTGTTCTTTTTCTTTAAAACACCACAAACACACACACACACACACACACACACACAAAGTCCTTTTCTGTGCTTTGCAGAATGACTTCACAGACTGATTCGCTGTTCGCTCTTCCTTTCTTCTTGGTTTGTATTAAATACACCCAGCAGAATTCAACAGCATGAATTCAGAAGCAGAGAGATGATTTTCATGACATTTTTTCTCCCTACAACTGAGACACGGTTAGAGAATAGATTGATATCTCTAAATGCAAAAGAAAAAATCTTGTCCCCCAGTCTCCTAAGAAAAAGATCAAGAGAATTACCCCCTATTTTCCAAGAACGTTTCATTACCTTATTGGTTTTTTTAGCTCTATTTTCATCTCTGTAAATCCTTTAAAAAATACTTATTTAGTTATCCCTTAAAATGGATCAGTTGCTTTCTGTCAGGATTGCTGAAATTATTGGAACTAAGAATGGCTACAAGAAATGGATTTAATCAGTGGGAATTTGAATTGGATTGCTATCATATTTTAAGGTACACAGTAACATCATTCCTGGAGGGCCATCTCCAGTGGGTCAGCGGTACTCTACTGGAACTCGCTTTTCTCTATTGATCACTGATTGAATGCGCTGCAGAACCAGGGCAAAGCGGTGGAAGCCAAGCAGCTGTGGCCTTGAGTTAGGATGGCAGTGGTGATCATCGCAAAACTTCTGACTGGACACAACTACCCCTGAGAGTTTAGAGTGGGTCCCATATGATGATGAAAAACCAGAATTCCCCAGTAACAATTCTACAGGAATTTCTTAGCTCTTACAATTTCAGGGAAAGTTTGCCTTTGGACCAAGCCCAGGACTTAACTGCGTCACAGAGGAAATATGCAACTCAGGCACAAACTTGGCGCCAAGTTGCAGTGAGACTCGTGCATGGAGGAAAGAGGGTGATACCGTGAGACACACAGGGTGAACTTCTGGGTGAGCGTAGAAAAGTTAAAACTCAAGGATTTATGCTAAAATTCTCTTGCATCTTTCTTAGCAAATGCAGTTTTATTCTCCTGTGTTGGTACACTCCTTCTCCCGCTTCAAAACATTGTAGGTGTTTTTCACAACCGCACGCTGACTCACTTTAGTAAATTCTTCATTGCATTGCAGTGAGTGCTGCTGTCACCTCATCAGCTGGGATGAACACACACAGCTCTGACCTGGCGTTAGTAAGGTAGCAAGACAGAAGTACTGAGATGTATGTGTACTAGGGAAGAAAGAGTCTGAAAACTGGAGAACAAAGATTCAGACTGAATCTATTATCTGGGACCTGCTCATCCATTTCCTAAACTGTACCCCTAGGAGAATAGTCCTGGAATACTGAATGTTGATGAGAGGCCTACCAGAAAATTTCCAGTAGCTCTTTGGTGATTTTTCTATGTCAAATGAAAACAACAAAGGAGAAACATTCTGGGGGACAAGGAAAGATACTTTGGAATATAAATGGTTATAGATTGTTGTCAATCTGAGAAAAGCCGGGCAAAGTGCACTTCTGTATTCCCAGCACTCAGGAGCCTGAGGCAGGAATATCACCGCAAATTCAAGGCCAGCATAGGCTACTTAGTTCAAGGACAGCCTGAACTCTATAGTGAAAGCCTGTCTCCACACCCCCTCCCAAAATTCTGAGGAACAATTTTAATCCTTCTGATAGTATTCTTCAGGGACAGATTTTTGCTCACACTGTTTTGGAGATTTATACTAATGTGTAGCTGTTTACAAGATCCTTATGAATGAAAGAGCTAAAGATCCTAATAAATTGCTACCTAATATATATAAGCTGACAACATGTAGGTGTAGAAGTCAGGTACCTAATCTGAGTAATAAAATGGGAATCCAGAACTTCTCTTGTAGGTCCCACCTCTAAGAAAATATATAACCAATTATTTGTGCGAGAGCATTTTTTTTCTTGATGTGGCACTGTGAATTAAACTTAGGTTTTTTGTACTGAGATATAGTCTGACCCTTTATAATTAAAAAAATATGTATTTTTTTGTTTTGAAACAAGGTCTTGCTAAGTCTCTTAAGTGGTTCAGGCTGGGCTTGAATTTGCACTCCTCTGGCGTCAGCCTCTCAAAGAGACTTGGCCTCTTCCCTCTAAGGAATAATGAGCACTTTTCCCTTAGAATTTTGAGAAATTACTTGAAGACATTTGCAAATATGATCATTTCAGAAAAAAAAATACACAGCACTTATCAGAGATTTTATCTGAGCTTTAACATTAACACCTGAAGACCTATAACTCTCCAGAAGTCTTGGTGGCCAAAGTCAGGCTTCATGAAGCAAAGGCACTTGACATAATCTTTGCTCAAATTCATTTCACGGTTGATGGCATGAGACAGGGACACAAACTGTATTTCTTCACATGTCCTGGATTTATAGTAGAAATATAAGTAACTGAAACATTTCCCAAGTGTCCCTGACTCTTGGCATGAGGTATACTTTGGCAAAGATTACCAAGCAGATCCCTTCCAAATTTAGCTGAAAAAAAATCCATAGATTATTTCAAATTAGATAATAATAGCTTTGCACTGCTTCTTCTCCATGATATATCTATGTTCAAGCCAGTAAGCACAATCCCTGGGAAATGATACATAGCTATTTGCCCAGTTTGCTTCCATAACATTTCTGTCAACAAAATTTATCTAGAATAATTTATCTCTACTTGGCTGGAACCACACTGCCCTGCTTTCCGTCTTTCATCAGCTCGGTGTCCCATTTCTTAGTGCCATCATGCAGCCTTGATGAGTGCCATTATCTTGGTATCTCACAGAACATAGAATACGTCAGCTGGGCCTCCCTGTTAAAAACTTTTGCCTCTGCATCTGATGAGGAGCCTGAAGGAACTGCAGGTCTGCACAGAAAACAGGAGCAGAAAAACCTCACCTGAAGCAAAAGAGGTGGTGACAGCAGGCATCTAAGGACAGACTGGTCGTATGAACATGACTTGTGTCCATTTTTCATGGCTTCCAACTCTGACAAGGCAGGTGACTTGCTGCCATGGTATGAATGTGTTCCCCAAATTAATGTCCTGAAGACTCATTTACCAGTGCAGCAGTGTTGAGAGATAAGAGCTTTGAGAGATGATTGGCTCACCTACCCTTGTGAGCCCATAAATTCATTCATGAGTTACTATATTACTAGATTCTAGGGGAAGTGCACTGTTATTAAATGAGTTCTCTCTGGAAAGTTTGCTCTGTTTCACCATATAATGCCCACTACCATGCTATGATGGGGTCAAAAGATCTCACCAGATGTTGAGCAGATGCTGGTACCAGGCACTTAAGATTGCCATCTTCCAAAATTGACACATTAAATAAACATTTACTCTTTATGAATTATCCATAAATTATAACAACAGACAATAGACTAAGATACCTACAAAGTACGTCAATGTCTTCCATCATAAAACTGCCAAGCATTGAGTAAAACTGAAGAAAAAATATCTGAAAGGACCTAGAGAAGCTCTGTGCAACACTGCTGTCCCACACCAACAATTCGGACCAGCACATTACAGAGAGTGTATGAGCTACAGTTTTATCTGGTCACACTCTATACCAACATTCAGGTTTTTGTTCCTAATAATTTTTCATAATCTAAATCTTAAGAAAATTTCTCTCAAGGCCAAATCTAACTGAAAACCATATAAGTAAAGGGCTTCTGGAAAGTATAGTTTCAGCAAAGATATATTTGCACCATATACAACCATAGCAAGCCTTAAGATCTCACAGACCAAAGAAGATAGGAAGTAACCAGGGCAGACAGAGAGATAGCATATGGGATGGATAACAAAGCCCAGTAGGACAATCACGGTGAAGAACACTGACATTTTATAGTAAAGTCATGAGATCTTTTGCTACAAATGATCTTCCAATTGAAATGTGGTCTTTGGCTGGCTAATGTACCACTACAGTTGTTGAACTAAAATGAGGCCTCTAAAACTCCATTCCAGTCTGACTGGAAGTGGGATATCCAAGAAGATATCTCAGTAGGTCTAAACCCAAAAGTAAATGTAAATTACACCTCAGTGTCTGCTACTTCTGTTGGTTGCGCACTCTTAAACTCACATTGATAATTCCAGGAAAAGTTTCTGGATGTGACTTCACTGAATCTACTCCTGCATGAGAGCTCAGTTTAGCAATAACTATGAAAGGTTATGCCTGCCATCACCCTTTCATCTACTTTTTCACTTCCTGTGGGAGGCAATATGTTTTCAATGACTGGAATGACACTAATTCATGAACAGGGAATCGAGGAATTGTTGACTGGCCACAAGTTCACAGAACAAACTTAGTGTTGCTTCAAGGTAATCTGGGAAAAACTATTTTTATGTAACTTTCAGAAAAGTAAAAAGAAGAAGAAGAAGAAGAAGAAGAAGAAGAAGAAGAAGAAGGAGAAGGAGAAGGAGAAGGAGAAGGAGAAGGAGAAGGAGAAGGAGAAGGAGAAGGAGAAGGAGAAGGAGAAGAAGAAGAAGAAGAAGAAGAAGAAGAAGAAGAAGAAGAAGAAGAAGAAGAAGAAGAAGAAGAAGAAGAAGAAGAAAGAAAGAAAGAAAGAAAGAAAGAGAATGAAAAACAAAGAAAAACAAAGTTGAATATTCATGTGAACAATACCCATAGAAGGATGATTAAAATAGAACAAAAATTCAATAATCAAATGGAAAAGATAAGTTTCCTGCAGGTCTTGATAGTCTGATCCTCTAGCCATCCTGCTGTTTATTGTGATGGGCTCATTAAGAGGTCTCTAAGGGGGCCAGGAGTTTGGCTCAGCGGCTTAAGCACCTGTCCGGCAGGTGGAAGGTTGTGAGTTTGATCCTCCGGTGCAGAAAAAAAAAAAAAAAAAAACAAGTCTCTAAGGATGCAGGAACGAAGGCTACAAATTGACCCGATAGTATGCATCTTCCTTAAAAAAGACTGACCTGGCCACCTACTGCCACTGTTAGCAGCAGAAGAGTCTTATATCCAGCCAGGCCCTGATATCAGGCTTCTCATCTCACAGACCAGTTCTATAATGAAGAAGGCTGTGATTTGTCCTCAGGAAATGGAGGCATATTACACAGAAGGATACCCCTCTTCTGTTTAAAAAGCATCAATCAGAGTTTCATTCAGAGATATCAAAACTCGTTTTCAATTTCCTGGCTTTTTATAAAATATCAATTTTGACCAAAGACTGCCTTTTACAGTAAGGGGAACTGTCCCTGTATATTTGTGTTTCTATAAACATCACAAATTGGGTGAAACGTACATAGTAGACATGTACATTTACCGGCTAGGCGTCCACGAGGAAGGTGCTGTTGGTCAGATTCAGTGTCAGGTGAAGCACCAGTCTGCTTTCAAGACGGTAATGACAGTGCTATGTCTGCTTGAGGAAGAAAATGTCATGTCCCCATTTGGTGAAAGGACAGAAAAAACAGAAAGGCAAAAAGAGGCATAAATTCTGTGCCGCATCTTTTATAAGGGAATTAACCCCATGCGTGAGGATAGAGCCTTCACGACCTAATTAATTCCCAAGACTTTACCTCTTAATTCTATTGCACTGGGAATTATGTTTCTTTATGAATTTTGGAGGTACGCACTTAAGCTACAAACACACAGGAATGTACTCATAGTCACCAAATTAATGGTGGTGGGTTAGTAGACTAGTGAAATGCTTTGTCGAGGCTTGAAATTTGGCACAGGAATAAATACCCTGTGATTGTGAAGTTCCATAATATTAGGAGTAGTACTTAGCACAAAATAGGTTCCAATACAAGTTACTTCTTGCTTATACACAGTGCACTATGCTTAAGTAATCAAGGGTTGAGTTGGAAGTAGATTATTTCCCAATTGTAACTAATTCTCTGGTGTTTGTAATGTGAGGGATTGTTTAATTATCAGAAACATCACCCATCCAAGTATATATTTATGTTTTCAGGAAGGACTTGCACTTACTACATTCAGATGTAAAACGTTTCTCCATATCTTTAAATCTGGCCTGACTGCATTTCTACTCCATACTCAGTATGTATCTATGTCTGCAAGAGTTTTTAAATTGCAAGCATACAATTAATATAGACATTTCTAGATCAAACTAATTTCACTGAATCACACTGTATGATTTGATAGAATAGTATATTTTGTAGCCCTCCAATGACTTGGATTTGAACCTATGAAATAAGAAGGTGAGCAGAGGGTCATTCCAAGATTAGTGTAGAGGCAATTGTGAACAATGCGAATCAGGGTTCATAGAAAAGATAAACTATAGAATTACTTTGAAATGTAGAATAAGAAAGAAATTTTCACTGACACAAAAAGATAACAAGAAATAAAATACCAGTGGCATCTGGAACTCCAAGCTGTGAGCATATAATCATATCCTTGGTAGAGAGAAAGCATACATGGTTGAGCAGAATTTGGAGGGTGCAGTTGGGGGCAGGAGATGGGAAAAGTAATACACTTGCTTGTTACCGTGCTGATCTTGCAGATATATCTTGTCAAACTGAAAGACAAGGTGGCAGTTGAAAATATTGTTGTGTTGCTCAGGGAAAAAATGGTTAGAAATTGATATCTGGTAGTCGTGAGCCTAGTGGATACAGAAGGGAAATTGAAAGAACTATAATTTCTCAGACAGAAAGTATGCACTAAGAGGAATCAGCCATGAAACCACCGTCTTAAGAATACATTAAGAAAAACATGTCAGTAGAAATGACAGACGATAAGAGAACTTAATGTGGAAGAAAACTGAAAGAAACCAAAGGAAGAAAGGGTGTCTTTTTCATTGCTATTCTTGGTAGTTATTCTGCAAGATTTTAAAATGATACTGAAAATTAAATAAAATAATCACAGGGTTTTTTTTCCATGTAGAGTTATTCATAAGCAACAAATAATATCTGAGAGTACTGAGCATTAATTGCTTATAATTTTATAATTTATGTTTTAATAAATCAATAATTTATGTGTATGAAAAAAAATTTGGGCTCAAAGCACTTTTAGTTAAATCTAAATATATCTTAATTTTGTCTCCAATCGGTCTCTCAAATAGTAAACATTTAAGGGCCAGTTACGTGATGATTAGGTTTCATATTAGGACTTTTTAGCAGGTAAATGATTTAAGTATTTTTCTTCTATAATTCAAGTGATTTTAATGGAACTGTGTTCAAATATATTTACTTTATTTTTATTATTTTCTATCATGCACACGCAATATTTTTTTTTTTTGGTACAAAACGTGCATTGCTTGCTTTCAGGATACCTTAAGGGAGTTATAAAGTAGTAGAGTATTCAGATCAAGGGACATCATCTGCTACTTGAAGGTTATCATTCCCCTTATCACTTCTTACTTAGAACAGGCAGGGCGAACATTTTAGAGACCCAGCGACCAAGCTGCTCGTGACGTCATCCTCGACACTCTCCCCCCCCACACACACACACTTTCTGAACATGCTCATGGACTCCGCGTGTGCTGTAACCCAGTCCTTGGCTGCTACGATGACGCTGGGGCAACTTGGCTCGCGCGCCAAAGGAGAGAGCTGTGGCTGCCCGCTGCCGCACGCGTGGCAGTAAGTTTGCCACCAGTATGTTAGAAGATCCTCCAGTATATTAGACGAAATGTAGCATTAAGCTCTAATATTCCTTCATTTCACACTACAGTTATTCAATACTTCTTTGCAGCTTGTAACTACTTTTACACTTTCAGCGTGTCATTAATTGCTTTTCAAGACTAGGGGAAAAGCAGAAAACTAAGCGTTTACATGCCATGTTAATTCCACTCTGTTCAAATTCAGAAAAATCAGTACTCTTAAAATCCCTTCCAATATTCCTACAGTAAAATTTCTAAAGAAATAAGAATGAAATGAATTGCTAAATCAGAACCTGCATTTACCTGAAAGTAAAGATAGGACGGAAATGCGGTGAGGGGAAGGAGAAACGGAGAAAGAGAAGGGCAGAGCCGGATGGGATGGATGTGATCGAGGCACAGCACGGTAGGTGTGGAAATGTCACAGAAAGTCCATTAACTCATACAATTAGCACGTGTTTATAACAAATATATAGTGTGGTCCATAATTTATTTTCCAGGCATAACAGCATCATTGCGATACTAAAATTCTTACCTTTGTTCTGAAAAGGAAAAGACATTTTGCAGACATTTTGTAGTTATTGTTCTGCTAGTCTGTGTTCAGAGTCAAATAAATCATGTGTATAGAATTTATTGATTCTGTAAAAGAAATACTTTCTTTACGTTCAGGAGGAGTGATGAGATGCTACGGTTCAAAGTGCAGCAACATTGCTTGTTTAAACTATGTTGTGACAGAAGGTCTTTGCTGGTAAACATACCCGCAACAATAATATTAATTTCCCCACAGTTCCAACCAATGCACTACCATGGTTTCAGAGCTGTTCTCACAAATTCCTCTTACGAACTGCAGACAGGAAAAGTGTTCTCAAGGGAGAATTTTTCCAGCTAACTGGATGCAGAGTGTGCAAAATAGATCCTGTATAGCTTGTGATTTCCTAAGGCAAAAGGTCTCCTTAGAGCTTAGCCTGAGCCCTGAAAGGCAGAACATATTCACGTTCTAGGCAGGATGATCAACGTGTATCCTACACTCCAGATACAGCTTCAAGATTTGTGCTGAGTAACAAGTCTCCAAATCCTGGAACACTTCTTCAAGAAAATATATTGAATGTACAGTCTTTCAATAGCCATTGTGTGGAAATCATTTTGATCAGGACCATACCGGTTATTTGCCCCACCTGAGGTGCATTTTTGATATATTCGGAGTTGATATTGTGCTACCAATCTGTTGTAAGATGTTCCAGAGGTGATCACTAAAAGCCAGTATGCTGTGTACTCACATTTCACATGAAAACAAACATGTTCACATGGTTTGCGCAATATATGACGAAAAAAAGACATAATACATGAATCTTTCCCCTCTCTGTACCTGTATGACTTTATTTATACTTCTATGATAACAATCCTTTTCTGTTGTGTATGGTAAATTTCTGAATGCATGTCTGTCTCATATATATATATATATATATATATATATATATATATATGTTTATATATAATTTTAAAATCCAAGAACTAAATTTGATTCATATGTTTTGCCATTCCCTAACATTCTATGTGCTTTATACTAGATAATTATTTGCAAATTATTCAATTCATACATCACAAATACATATTTGTATCATTGCAACTATCTGATTTTATATGTCGACTGTATAGTTATAGAAGATGTTACAATACTATCAGATTCTAGGGAAGAGATATCTTTAAAACTCAGTCAAAATATAAAACCCAAATTAGGACTTTTTAAATAATGTCAACTAATGATAATAGTTTGCATAAAATTTCCAACTTTCTTTCCTCACATGGTAAGTAAGCAATTATTTCATTATAAATATTGTCTCAATTGAACTATGGTGATTTTTTTCGCATTTGTCTGTATAATATGATCAAGCATATCACCTTACAACTACAAAGAATTTTAAAACAATCTCCTATTGAATGTGTTTTTTTCTAAAATACCATCTGGAGGAGAAATTAAATATGAAGAAACAGCATGCATTTTATTTGGCAAATAAATTTATGTGGAACCACATATTGAAGTTCTACACAGAATGGCTGTAAGTAAATCAGATTTCATTATTTAATTAGTTATCTAAACTTTAACTGCTTAATTTTCTCCTCTGAAATTATTGTCTTCTCTCTGATCTTCTACTTAATTCAAACGTGATCCATCAACAGTAAGATAGATATTTATAAGTGAAAGGTCCTTCACATTAATACAACCATGACACTAAGTAAAGGAAATTTTGTTCTTCCTAGGAGTAACTGTATTTTTTTTTTTTTTTTTTTTTTTTGCGGCACCAGTATCGAACTCACAGCCTACAGCCTCGCACCTGCCAGACAGGTGCTTAAGCTGCTGAGCCAAACTCCCGACCCTGGTTTTTTGAGGCAGGGTCGCACTATGTAGCTCAGGCCGGCCTTGCGCTCACGTTGTAGCCCAAGCGGGCCTCAAACTCACAACGCTCCGCCTACCTCAGCCTCCCGAGTGCTGGGATTAAAGGCATGCGCCACCATGCCCGGCTTGCATTTTAGTTAAGGAAAATATTATAGAAAAATAGATACTGTCATTACAAAACCTTGAACAGAGTGAAATTCAAAAAAGCACACTTCATTTACCAAACTTTGTCATGTAGGTAGTACCAGTATCACATTGTATCATCTCCACTTGCCAATGGTCCAGCGCACTGCACCATCTACTTCATGCTCACGGGCATCTGTAGACTTAGACAATATAATTATTTAGGGAGCACATCTAGCACCATCAGAAAAAAACAGCCAGTCTTTTTTCTATTTCTGCGGGGGGATCTCCAATTCAATGGTTCCATGTAACTTCAAGTAGGAAAGAGGTGAATTTGGGAAAAATTCTACTACAAAGTGTTAGTTACTTGTATAGTATTAGTGGAAGTGGAAACACTAAATGATTACTCAAATTCTGAAATTTCAAAGTAGAACTTTTATAGATTTTTAAACCGGGTATTAGAAGAGAGCATAGTTTCAATAATGGATTCTTTTATTATTTCATTTATATTATCATGAAGCTGAAATCACAAATTAGCTTATAAACTATTATGTAAATAATGACCAGTAAGTAGAGAAAGAAAGAAAAGTTTACACTTTCTGACTGGATGAGAAGTTGGAAGTAACAGAAGAAACAATAACATAATTCTCATTTTCCTTCTCTACTGTACTTCCTGTATGTTCAGTCTCAAAAGGAATACAGTATTGGAGAAATAGGATAATTTGGGAGATTCTTAAAGTGTATACATGATTATCATACTTCATGTTTGGTTTCAATGATATTAATATAATGCTATCTAGTTGAGCCCTGAACAAGTAGAAGATGGATGTTGTTACAATGACAAAAAACCCAACTAGAGGATACCTTGGCAGCCTGAGAGATCATTATCTCCAATGCCACAGCACCCTGTCCTTTCTTCTTTCCACCTTCTTTGCCATTGAGTATGAGAACTGTGGTTTGTACCAGTCCAAAGTTACTCTTACCTAGAGCGTAAGTGGTCTTTCAAAAGAGATCAATTTACACAAAGTGCAGAAACTACATTAAAAAAGTATGAAAGTGATTTTTTTCTTTTTTACTTCACCTTAGAGGAGACTTTGTCTCCTTTGGTTACCTAAACAATACAGTAGATTTGAAAGAGTGGTAAACTTGGAGTTGAGACATGGTTTAAATTAATGGCTTTCAATTTACGAGCTCGGTGATTTTGGATATGCCACCTAATTTATATTGTCACCTCTGCTATTTGAGTCATTGCTGAAATGCTACATAAATAAAATGTGAAAATTATTTATTATAATGCACATTAGAAAAGTAAATGAACACTGTAAATGGATTTTACAGATGTTCTCATTTTTTCTTCCTACATTATTTATACTTGACACATATGTTTAGTTCCAACCTAATGCATGTAATGTTTACTAACATGAACCAATACTTACATTTCAGATTCAGAATTTTACTCAAAATTACATGTTTCAAAATTGCTGAGACTTTACTACAGTTTGAAAATTCTTCCACATAGCCCTTCATTCTTCTGCTGTCATGGACTTGGTTTTCAAACATTTGCAGGAGGGGAGAACTTATGAAATTATTAAAGAATAGGTTGCTTAACATTCATTGTAATATTTTACCAGTCTCTCATTTCCATTTACTGTATCTGCTACTTTGTTTATAATGTACGTTCATTTGGGGGAAGGGATACAATGTATTAATATGAGACAATAAGTTAACAATAAAAGTAAATAAATCAGCGCATTATGATGGAGTAGATACTTTAAAAAGTTTTAGTAATAGATATTCATTCTACAATTTTTTTTTAATTTTTGTAGCTACTAGTCCCCTTTTGCAGTGATTACAATCATCATGAGACGCTGGTACATGTACATAACACAACTTCATTTTCTTTACTTTCCCTTCCCCACCCTGCCACCCCTCCACCTCTTAGTCCCCCTCTCATTTGCGAACATTCTATCTCCACATTTACTATTTTTTATCTTTTGTTTTTCCTGTAATTTCCTTGTACTTTGGATTTCTCATACAAAAGAACATGTGTGATATTTAAACCTGTGTTAACTGAAGTTTTACTTTTCTACAGTTATGCAGTACATAATTCATAATATAACTGTTAATTCTATAATTATATAGTACATAATTCATAATTGACTGAATTTCTTTTAAGCAAAATGATGTATACGATCCCACAAAATTATAACCATTTATGTTTATATATACATATTTGTGCATATATAATCAAATACATAAATAGCAATGCTTCCAAACATCTTTGTTTACTAAAGACATGCGTTTTGCCAAAATCAA
>RJWM01031297.1:0-22422 GCA_004363535.1 Dasyprocta punctata
GCACATAAATTTGTGCATCCACCCAAGATAACCTTTGCAAGTGCCAGAGCCAGAATCATTCTCTTTCTGTCCTCTGCTGACCCTGCCTCCATCTCATCCCACCTCTGCTCAGTTGAAATTGCTCCTGGAAAGTGACCAGGGACCTGCACATGGCCCAGTCTCATAATCAGTGAGGGCTCAGTCCACCTATTTGATTTTATTAGTGGATTGTTGTATTAATAGATTAGCCCCACTCCTTTAAAATTTCTTAAATTGTCTCAGTGACCTTGATTACTTTCCTAATTACTGGCTGAGCCTGCTCAGTCTCCTTTGCTGCCTTTTATCTCCTCAGCTTCCAAACGCTGGAGTATGTGGGACCCTTTTCTGTTCCCCACTCACTCCATTGGGGATCATATCTAGGCTTAGAATTCATTTGGCTTTTTGTATGTTATAAAGTTATTTTTATTAACACATATTAATTGCATATATTAATGGAGTTCAGTGTGATGTCTCTATATGTGTGTATGGTATGCACTGTTTCCAGCCCTCTACACCTTTCCCAATTTCTAATCGTATTCCACCTTCAGGCCAACTTTTGTTTTGTTTTGTTTTGTTTTGTTTTGGCTTCTACATACGAGAGAGAGAGCCGGTAGTACCTGTCTTTCTATGTCTGACTTATTTCACTTAACATAATGTTTTATTTATTTTGCTGCAAATGACAAAACTTCAGTCTTCTTTATAGCTAAACAATACTCTATAGTGTGTGTGTGTGTGTGTGTGTGTGTGTGCGTGTGTTTATATCACATTTTCTTTCTCCACCAAGAAGAACATTGGCATTGTAAGTGGGACTATTTGTTTTCACGTGGGGCCTTCCCACATACCACAGAACATTCACCATGTTTGGCCATTAAAATTCCAACCACTTGAGATGACTAAACTTCCTATGTTCACTTTTACTGGAGAACTACAGAGCAGGCTACTCAGACTGGGCCACATCCCTTTCTGCTTCACTCTGACACAGGTATTTACTTGTCCATTGCCCCATCTGAGCATAATGGGTAGTAGTGACTTGGTGATCACCATATCTCAGTACCCACCTCCAATGCTCCACAAACATCTGTGACACAAAGGATCCCAGTTCTGTCTAGTTTGTGGGGCTGCTTTCCTAACCCCAACTTTCCCAGAAAGTGCCTCCTGGTCCCTTTGTCTTCCACCCTTAATGGGCTGCCCAAAAGGATCCTACCACCCATGTGGCTTTGACCAGGCTTAATTGAATCATGTTCACCAGACCCATAGCTGGAGGACTGAGGCATCTGCTCAAGAAATCCATCATCTAGAAGGATGAAACCACAACACATAAATGCCCAAGACAGCATGCAGAGTGCCGTGAAAGAGAAATGTAATGGAATATTTAGTAACAGAATTAGTGTCTGCCAGCTCTGTGGATCCAAAGCTCCAAAGTCTTTAAATTATCACTCATTATTATTTAAAATCATAAAGTATTAAGAATAACTTTTAGAATTATTCTTTCAAAGCTGTCTTAGAGGTCAATCATTATTCTCCAACTTGGCAAGCAAGCATTCTGGCTCTCAAAGCTCGCTGTACTCCCTTAATGGATTTATGTGCTTCCAAACACAAGAAATGTAAACTGCAGTGGCTGGTCATCAAAAATGAAAAGTCAATTTCACATCACAGCAAGAAAGTCATTTTCCAAGAAGTTACACAAGTCAACAAACAACAATATTCAAGCCGTTGGCATTGGCCTTGTCCAAGGAAATAACTCTTGAGTTTGAGGAAAGAAACCACCCAAAGAGATTGAGGTGAAATCACCTGTCTAGAAATTGGCAAGATCAGTAACAAAATGTCCAAGCTAAGTTTCAAGCTCTGCAAGGTTAACAGAAATGTCTGTAAAGATTGCAAATGGTGGGGCACTCGATGCTGTAACTTCTCCAAAATGCATAAAAATCCTGTCAATAATAAGCTAGAGAGGTTGACTTCCATCATAAAAACTGTCAGATGAAAATGAGAAACTTCTTTACAAGCTCCATATCAAGTATGACTTGTCAAAGTCAGAAGTGTCGCAAGCTTGCCGATGGAATGAGCTCCAGGCCCTGTTGCTGGCCGTGTGTATGCTCACGAGGCTGCCAGCCAGCCATATGAAAACCCCATGGTAGAGAGCTGCATTGGAACATATCTGGCAATTCTGCCGTCCTCCCATATCTCTGAAGAAAGAAAGTTTCCTTTCATTCTGCTCTTCTCCCCGTCTGCTTCCCTTGGGGCTGACCCACACCAGGCTTCACGAGTCAGCATATAACCTAGCCTAAGCGATCTGTAAATTCCATTGCCCTAGCAACAGTGATTGCTTTAGTTGGTTTTGATCACATGAAAAAATCCAACCAGTAAAGTCAGCCCTAGGACTTTAGCTGGAACAACTGAGAACAAGTGTCTCTGGGATGGTCACATTGATGGAACGTAGTCTGGAGTTTCGGGAATCAGCTGGGAGAAGAAGCTGCATCATAACAAAGCTAACATATGAAGAAGACAGCTCTGAAAGATAAAGAAGGACTGTGAACAGTGTCATAATTCCCTGATCCTTCCCTAAAGTTAAATCTACCCCAGATTATGGTCGGTAAGTGCTTCTTTTTTTCTTAACCTGGTTGACTGGCATCCTGCCTCAGGTCATTTCTGTGCTCCCTAACACCCAAGCAACACCTCTCCCCAATGACCCAAATCTTCAGATACATCTCTCACCTAGCATTGGAAGGGGCCTCTCCTTACTCAGGCTAGCAGAGAGTTAGTTCAAAAGCTCTGATGACTTTACTTTGCATATGGCTAATGTTACTCTAAGCTCAAGTTTTAATAATTAGAATTCTGCCTTATTCTTCTTAATATCTGGTTCCTGGCTATAGGGCCTGGAGTTCTACCTCATCTCCCTCTACATCAATGTTTGCCTTCAATATACCTCCAAATAGACACAGCTCAGCCATCTGTGATTCAAATCACCTAGAATAGGACCTGGAAAGTACTGGAGATCTTTAAGGTTCCAAGTCACATAACAACTATTTAATTGATTATTTGTAGCAGATGAAACTGGTGTCCCTCCCAGGGCCCCTTTACCCAGCTGGTGCATTCATCCTCAGCTGTCCATGTTGGCTACTTAATGGTTCAGGCCTGCACCCTGAATACTTTAGGGAATAAAGGATTGCCTTTGGCTTGCCTATATGAGCATATGTTCCTGAAGACTGCCCTTTCCCCCACAGCAAGGAGCAGCTCCATAAGTGATGGCTGGTTGGCAGCATCTTGACATCGAGTGTACGCCATTCACACTTCTGAGATTTCAGTGGGGTCACTGAGCTGAGTCTTCCACTGAAGCCTTGTCTCTCCCCATTTATTTCTTGTCCTCCCTCACAGATCTCTTTTTTGAGCAACCCCTCAATAATTCACTTGCATGAGAACTTCTCAAACTCACTCCATGACACAGATCAAACAATACTTGCAGTGTTGGGAGCACACAGAGAAAAGAGACCTTGCAGCACGTGTCACAGTAAATCGCCAATTCCTATCAACGTTGATGTCATCCAGACAGAATTGTACAGTTAGAAGTAAGAAGAAGGTAAGACACTGCAAAAGGAACTAACTGAGAAGAGGCCCAGAGGCAGATCAGTAAAGCAGGAACATTGATTAGATAAATAAGGTTGGGAAGGACTGGGGATATAGCTCAGCGGTACAAGTGCCTGCATGGCAAGCACAAGGTCGTGAATTTGATCCCCAGTACTAAAACAAACAAACAAACAGAAATCATGGTTGGGAAGTCGAGAGAAAAATACCTCATTTTCATTCTCTGTTTTTACCTTCCATAAGTGCTGTTACATAATGTTATACCTGGTCAGGCTTAATCAGAGCCTCCGTTTCCTTCCTGTAGTTCTTGTGTCTTGGACCCAGAAGATCCAGCTGCAGCAACATCAGTGAATCAGTGCAGATCGAATGCGCAATCTGGGAAAAGATGACCAAGTTTTAACTCAATATAAAGAGAAAGGAATCCTCTTTTACGTATTTGTATTCACTTGGGGTGTTGCTACAGAGAAAGAACATTAGGGTCTCATTCCAAAATGGAAATTAGGGAGCAAAAGCTGTGTGATGGTATAAGATAAATGGCAAATTATAGATAGAGAAATAGTAGATTAGCCAACAAGGAAGGGACCAGCATATTTTTTTGCGTCATTGTTATGAGTAATCTGATTCACTGCTTATGAGAATCACATGAGAATACTGTCCAGGTGCTGAGGACCATCAGAGAAGCAGCCTGTCCCTGCCAACACGCTCCTCAATGTGGTCCACGGCTTCACTGATCAACTCCAAATCTTATTCCTTCCCTGTTAAATTGTTTCAAAGGATGATTCCTCAGCAAGCAAATATGCTTCTCTACCACATAAATGAGGAAAGGGAACCCCCAGAGCTATTTAAATTAATGTCTTGAGAAACAGAGAAACGGGGCTGCCTTCCTAGCAACAAATATCTAAGAGGAGAACCACCTACAGCAGCTCCATCCTTCACTCACTGAGTGTTGAAACCTCCATGTGACCCTAATATCTGTGACAGTGTTACAGTTTAAATCTGAATTGTTCCCAGTCTCATGCATTGGAGGTGGGGCCTTTAGAATGGGAATGGATCATGGGTCACTATACTTGCCAATAGATTAACCTATTGATGAGTTCAGGGCTGAATGTGCTGTTAGAAGGTGGGCCCTGGGTGAAGGAGGGTCCTAGAGATATGACCTGGGAAGGTGTATTCTTGACCCAAGCTCCTCCTTTTTTCTCTTCTTCCTGGCTTCCATAGGGTGAGCAACTTTCCTCCACATACCATCCTTGCCTTGAAGCCAACCAACCATGGACTAAATTCTCTGAAACTGTGAGCCAAAGTAAATATCTCATCCTTTAAATTATTGCTGTATTTAAATTATTGTCTTATAATCTGAACAACTACTTTTAAAATGACAATATGAAATATATTAACTAGTGTTAATTTCCTATTTTGTTTTGAAATTCTATATTGTTTCTACCCTTTTGTTTTTGTTTTTAAAATAAAAAAAGATTATTGCTGTCATGCATTAATCACAGTGACAGGAAAGCTGACTAATACAGATGGGATGTGCTAATGGGGGAAAAAAAACAGTAACCAAAACTCAATAAACATGAGAGTGTCAAGGGGAACATATGATGTCAAGACAAAGCACACACTATAGAAGTACCAAATAATATTTTTTCCCTACTATGTTTTGAACTCAGAGCCTCACAGTGAGCTGTGTGCCTATGCTTTTTTATTAAGACAAGATCTCACTGAGTTGCCCAGGCTGGCCTTGAGTTAGTGACCTTTCTGCCGCAGCCACTATTCACTGCAGTAAAGTGAATAAATGTTCAATAAATGCTTATCTCAGTAAGCTAATTTTATCCCATCCTAAGCATTTAGCCTTGTTAGCTCCATCTTTCTTATCTATAAAGTGGTACTAATAATTGCCACTAAGTCTTGCTTCTTAAAATTATATTAAATAAGATCATTCACATAAGATTTTTTAATTTATTGGATGGTTTTTGTAAACATTCAGACATCATGCTGATATAGTCACCTTCTATGAACCCAACTGCCAAAAAATGTAAGGTCATTAATCATTATTATGATTTGTGTCTAAATGACCCCCCAAAGCCTCATGCTGTCATATGTGGGACTTTTGGGAGGTGACTGGATCATGGGGGCATGGCAGTCATCAGTGGATTAGTTAACTGATGAGTTTATAGCTAAAAGTGATGTTAAAAGGTGAACTCTGGTGGGAGGAAATGGGCCCCTGGGTGCACAGCCTAGAAGGATCTGTCTCCCTTCCCCCTCCCTTGATTGCTCTCTGCGGTCTGCTGCCACACCATGATCTGTTTCTTCTCTGCCATGCTTCCCCGCTTTGCAGCCAGACAACTATGGACTGAAACTTCTACAAACTTTGAACCAAAATAAATCTTTCCTTTTTAGAATTGTGAGTATCAGGTATTGTGTCTCAGTGATGAGAAAGTAATTAAGGCAATTATTTTTTATTGGTTGAAAATGAAAGATAGATCTAAACACTGACATAAATATATTGCCAAGAATACAAGACAGGGAAAGAAGTTTGCCATGAAGAAAAGCATTAACCTGTGGCAATCTGTCTTTATTGTGTACTTTACATGCTCTGTTCCAAGCTTGAGATAACCAGTTTTCTGAGTAAGCAGATGGATGTTGGTGGATATGTGACCTGCCCACAGCAATTACACAGCTTTATGGTGCCTTAAATCATCCCAAAGATAAAAATCAAAAACATAGTTTTAGAGCTTGTCAAAACTGGTCTAATTAAAGCAGCAAATGTGCTAACTAGCTAATATGTCTCTGCAGTGAAATAACTCCCATTCTGCTGGTTGCAAGGCATTCTGGGATCTTACTGACATAGATTGATAGGAAGAAAACTGAAGCTGATAAAGATGGGGGATGGAGGGATTGAGATTCTCAATGAAAGAAATTTTAATCTTGCAAAATGAAGCATTCTAAGGCTTGGCTGGATATCACACTCGAGGAAGTCCAAGTTCGTGGAGGTGGGGGTGGGCAGGAGGCAATGGCAGTTCATATAAGATTGTCTGGCCAGTGTTAGCACCATTGGTCATAAATCAGGAGCCCCAGAAAGAACTGTCTGAAGTGCTGAAGGTACAGCCACAAGCCAAACTCAGTCTGGGTAGCCCAGAAACTAAAAGGAAGAGATAAAACACAGCTGGGCATTTTGGTACAATAATGATGGTAAATATAATTTATTGATTATTCTGTGAAAGACACTGTGCCAAGCAATAACACTACTGCACACTAATAAACTTTGACACAACCCTTCACACAACATCCCTAACTTTGTTTAAATTAATTTCTATGGAATAATTGCCACATGCCAAGCATATTGTTGAGAATTTTATGCCATCTCATGAGTCACATAGGCACAAAAAGAGCTCTCAGAACTTGTTATAGAGCAATCCTCTACAACAGATTATTGGAGGGAATAGTCTACTCACTTAATTCTAATAACAATGTGTTTCCTTTGATCTTTGGTTTGAATATGTTATTCTTGCATCATCCTGTCTCTTAAAGAGAGAAGATATAAATGAAAGAATCACTCTTGGCATTCAAGACTGATAAGCAGGTAAATCTGCCTGTGGTAAGCATTCTCCCATAGACATGCAAAGAGAAACAAATGTTGAGGAATTGAAAGTGTTTTAGGTTGTTTACAGTTTCACAAATCCTGGTTTGGACCCATGCCAGGGTACCACTTACGTGTTTCCTTTGGAACTCATGATGTAGCCCTAAACTTCATGACAAATGTCCCTAGTTCGGTTAAATAATTTAAGTCTATTTTCTTGCAACCAAGAGTACTAACTAATGCACCATCCAAAGCCAACTAGACTATAAACTGAGATACAAGTCAGAACCTCGTAGGAACAAGAAAATCTGGGCTCTTGTTTGCTATGCACCTAAATTCGACTTCCTCCCTTGATAATTTCCCTGCACACTCTTATACTATGCTTCAGGCACACTGAATGCCTGGGAATTGCCTGAACCTTCCTATTATGTACCTGTGCATTATCTCTTATCTTGCAAATGTCACTCCCTCAGCCTAGAGTTCCTTTCCTGTCTTGAACTGGCACATTTAGACTTACATTCAACATAGTTCAAAGGCATTTTCCAGGCTTAGAGCATCTTTTTTCCTCCTATTCAGGTCCCTGTGCAAATATACCTGGCTTTCCCAATGTCTTGGTTACTTTTCCCTCATTGCTGGGACGAAATACCTGATGCCCAAAATGAAGGAAGAAAAGCTTTATTTATCTTAGAGTTTGGAGATTTCAGTCCATACTCAGCTGGCTCTAAGGCAGGGTGGCATGGCACAGGAGCAACACTTCAAACAGCAGAAGACAGCAAAGCAACAAGAGCAAAAGGGGGAAAAACAAACCTCTTTTCCTCCCTTATATTGTAGACAGACCACCCACCCCTGGCAGATGCAGCACTCACACCGCCAAGTCCAGCTCTAGACAAGGAACCAATCACAAATGCTAGACTCAGCCACCTTCAAAGGTCTGCCCCCATGATCTCAAGAAGCTTTGTGGGGCAGGGCGGGGAACATCCAAACACAAACCATAACACCCAATAGGATAGACTGCTACCAGATTGATGTCCCACTCTGATGTTGACTTCTCAGTGCCCATACCACACACAGCAGCAGGGACCATGTGTTTCCTCCCGTTCTCTCCACTGTCTTGCACAGTACTCAGCAGTTAGCAGAAACAAGCACTATTTACTGTACAACTAGGTAGTTAAAATAATTTTCTTCTTGTGCACTTCTCCTCCTACCCTGAAAAATGGATGAAATTTGATGCAATAGGGGAGACCTAACTGTGTTTCTTTGTTTAAGTCTCATGCAGTCATGGGATAATAGGATCGTGAAGGACTTCAGGGGTTAGCTTGAGGTACAATCTTTATTGCTGAGTAAATTGCTCCCTAACTGGCCTGCATCTTTTCTTGCTCCCTGCAGTTTGCTCTTCATCAGCAGTCAGGAAATGCAAAACACATTATAACATTGTTTAAACTCCATTAGTACCTTTCTATGGGCTTCAGAATAGAACCCAAATGCTCTGCTGCCATCTGTGATGTCCAGCACAGTCTAGCTCAAGTTCCCTTTTTCACTTCCTCCCCTTCTTGTTTCAGAAATATTTACTTTCCTTTATTCTGCTTTCACAAGTTTGTTCCTGCCTTAGGGTCACTGCATTGTTTTTTCTTTCAGCTGAAATAATCAGTTCCAAAGTTTTCAAATGGATGAATCTTACTTCAAATAACACCTGTCACTGAGACCTCCATGTCCCTTCAGTATAAATAGCCCAGCTGCCTCCCCACTGCTTCCTACATCGGCACCCTCTCCCATGGTTCTCACACTGGTTGTCATTTTAATTATTAGAGTATCTGTGAGCTTACACCCATACTCTCTTTTCCTCTTCTTTCTAGGAAGTAAAGTAAATGATGACAGAGATCAAGTCTATTTTGTCACTGATGTATCCTGTGAACTAAAATAGTTTCTGACAAATGTAGTTTTGTAATAAATAAAAGCACATGAAGTCATTGGATAAATGTGAGTTTGAGTGTTGGTTGTTCTTTCTTATTTAGATGACCTTGGAGAAAATCACTCATTTTCTCTATCTCAGTTTCCTCATCCATAAAAATTAAATACCCTGGCAAATGACCTCATCTGACTTCAAAATGGCATGGTTCCATGAAGATGGCCTGTTGTAGATCTTTGCCCTTGAGTAATTTTTAAATGACAGATCTTTAATGCAGTATTAAAGTTGTACATGTCTGAGGCAAAGACTGGCCATCACAAGCCTGGGTAAATCTGTTTAGTCTGGCAGAAGTGAAACAGTCATTCACCATCTTCATGATCTCAGGGGCTTTCTAGAATATTCATCCTGTCCACTTTACAACCTGAAAATTGCATCATAAAATTCATGTATCCATATGATCTTCTCTTGCATTAATCTCTGCCTGCCAAACTCGTAGAGAGGAGACTTCTGGGTTTGTCAGACATTAATGGTCTCAGCTCAGTAGCTCTCGGAGGAAAAGAGGATAAAAGTTCAAACTCAACTAGACCATCATTTACCCTCCACTCTCCTTCCCAAGCTATCAATTTGACTTCCAGAGGAAATGGCTGTCAACATCACAATTCTCCTCAGCATTTAGCAGAGACAGTATTTAAAAAGATTAATAGATGCAACTAAGATTGCTTTGCCCTGTACTGTATGTCTTTTCTCATACAATTTACTTAACCTCTTTAAATCTAGTTTCTCTAATTCTACGTTATAAGTCGTCTTTTTCTTGTAAGCTTTTGAAATTATTTCTCCACAGTCTTCTTGCCCTCAATGCTACTGTGGAGATGTCTAATCCAAGATGATTTGGTTGACTTATTCTCCCTTTCTCCACCCCGCTTCCTCTCTCTTCCCACCTTCTTCCATCCCCCTCTGCCCTCTCCCTCCTCCTCCCTCACTCTCTTTCTCTTCATTTTAAGAAGCAAGACAGCCCAATGGTTAGGATTTCAGTCTCCATGAAAAGACACTGGTGGCCTCAACTCCCAGCTGCTCCATGTGCTGCTTTCAGATCTTGGACAAGGCACTTAAACACCCTATACTTCAAAGTCTTAATGTATAAAATGAGGATCAGAAGAGTCCTTGCATTTTGCAATGTTAAATAATAGCTAAATAAGATCATGGACAGGAAGCACTAAGGTCATGGATTATCTGAACTCAACCAAGGATAAATATTATCTGTGATCATCTTTGGATTCTTCTTTTTTTATTGGATACACTTAAATTTTTCTCTAACATGTAAAAATGTCTGTTTTTCCTTATCTACTATGTCTTGCACTCAATGAAGTCTTTCAATAAAGATTTTTTAATCATCCTTTAATTTCAGAAAATCTAAGGTCTTTATGTCTTTATATATCCTCTTTCTCCCCATTATGGGAGAATCACTCGAGCTGGCTCTGTAGCTAACTAGTTCAGTGACTATAGGCATTTTGTCATGTTGCCCATCTATTGTATTCTTTAACATCCTGTTTGTCCCACCATGCTTTTCAGTTTGATTTGATTTGATTAACTTCTTGCTCCTGGTTTCTAATACAGCACCAATATCCTCCCTTATCTCAGCAGAAAAATTTACTGTGCTTATTTTGAATTTGTGACCTGCCTTGGACATTAATTTTTATTTTGTGCTGTAGCTGAATATTCTTGTCTTTCTTTTATACTGCCTATGTCCCTCAAATGTGTGGTTAGTTTTTCCTGTGACATTATTTTCCCCTAGAGAGTATCACTAGTTCATGCCACCCAAAGGAAGAATGTTTTAAATCAGGTAACACTACCCAGCACAACAGATAACCACAAATTCAATGTACTTTTCATTATAGAAGTTTATTTTTCACTGCCATTTGTTGTGCCCAATCACTGGGTCCTCTGGTACCATCACCTTTCCTTGGAGACTAAGATTTCTAGGCCATCATACATCTAAGTTGTGGGAATGTATTGCAAAATCTCTGCAAGTGTTCTATTAAAATAGAGGCACCACTCTCAATTCTATCCTTTCATTTTTAGATTTGCATATTCTGGCTATGGAAAAGATAGGAACATATAACAGTGTCTGATTCAAAAATATGCCTTAAAGTGTATACTGTATCTTGTAATACAACACCCCAAACTTTCAAAATGTTCTCTCCTAATGGAAAATATCTTCAGTAAGCAATTTCATGTTTCAATTAAGTCAGAGACTATGGCTGATGAAGGATGTAGTAATTCCTCATCATTTCATGGATACAAGCCCACTGTTACAAATCTTTTGCTGTGAAGCATCTTCTTGGGTCAGAAGCAGTGTTGTGAAGAATGGCATGATGGTAGATAAGCTAATCATGAGAGGATGGTAATGGTAGCATCAACCCTGTGAGCAACAAAAGTGAATTCACATCCAGAACACATGACTTTTCAATGGAAGAGATCCAATGAAATCGACACACCACCTAGTGGCTGGATGATCACCCATGGAGTGAGGCAGAACCAGAGATTTATTTCTGCTCTACACATTGGCAAAGTAGGCTCTTTGTAGAGTTAAGCTATGTCAGTTTCTGAGCTCACAAATAAAGGGAAAGGAGCTAATGTAATAGGAGTTGGTGTTAATGGGACCTGAGGCGTCAACTCATGCAGCACATTTGTAACTTTCCAATCTGTCCAGGCTGTCACTCATTTCACTAGATGACAGATTACTATGTACTCTCAGGCATTGATAACAAGCCATTCATGCGGAGAAGTCCACATGTCATATTTAGGCAACTAGTCCTTACAATGGCCCACAAGCAAGCCAGGCTAAGTTTCTCAAAAGGAAACTAGTTAACTGCAAAAGAAGGAACAGAGTTATTCTGAAGTCCTAGGTGCTTGCACTGTGATTCTTCATTGTAGTTCCCAAGCAGCTTTGTACAGTCTTCTTGTTTCCACTGACACTTTCATATCATTCAAGCTTCTGAGTCACAAGATCCAAGTCG
This sequence comes from Dasyprocta punctata, assembly GCA_004363535.1. Lineage (NCBI taxonomy): Eukaryota > Metazoa > Chordata > Mammalia > Rodentia > Dasyproctidae > Dasyprocta > Dasyprocta punctata. The sequence goes on from RJWM01031297.1 coordinate 12,098, forward strand.
TAGAGATACTTGCATTGAAACCTGCATGTGCTCTGTAGTCTTTTTCTCCAGTTCCAGTTGAAACTGGCAGGTTTCAAGTGACTATAGATGGGTCAAAGTGGCACACTCAATGTGACATACATTGCCTCCAAAATCCAAAATCCTTATAGTATATTAGCTCTTGTTCTTTCCTGTTTCAGGCTAGGTAATTGGAGGTACAGTAACTTGCCTTACACCTTAGGTAACCTCTCAATAGTCTCAAGACTATTTTAAGACTTTCAAACACTCAGAAACTTCTCTGAAGTAGAAGGACCTCAATCTTCGTAGGGCTTATCTTCTATTCTCTATTTCACTTCTATCTTTCTAAAGCAATAAAAATATTTGCTCCTTCTAACTCACCAGATGCAATCATAATAATGCCAACAATATAATAAACCAATTTTATATTTTATAGATGTGAATATCATCCAGAATTCTGTGTATTATATGATGACATACAGAGAGAATTAACATCACCTTGTGGCACTTCTATTATAGGGCACTGTTGGTCTTGCCACGTGTAAGAAGGGATGCTTCTCATGTCTTGAAAACTGGTACAGAGAAAAAGGGTGAAGCTAACAGTTACGTATGGAGTACAAGACCTCATGGTAGTATCTAATAAAGACACTGCATCTGGAATAGCAAAGGCAGTTGGAGCCCAATCTGATGAGTCATATGATAGCTCACAAACAGGCTTCAGTATTTGTCTACCTTGAACAGATTGAGCTGGTAAGGTCAAGGGGCAGTGATAAAGATTCCCTCCTCTCTTCCTTCAAGACTTTGATGATGATGTCTTTTATGGTTTAGGTCTATGATGTCCCCCCAAAGTCTCATGCACTCATAGTAGGGGCTTTTGGAGGGTGTTTGGATTATGGGGGCTTATGGCTGAATTGTTAAGAGGTGGGACCTAGTTGAGGTGGGGCACTGTGAGCATGATTTGGAATGGTCTATCCCCCTACCTGGCTCCTTCCTTGATGATCTCCCTGCTTCCTAACTACCATGCCATGAGCAGCTCTCCTCTGCCATGCTGGGTTGCCTTGGTGCCAGCTAATTATGGACTGAACTGTAAGACAAAATAAACCTCTCCTCCTTTAAATTGCAGATGCCTGGTATTTTGTCACAGAAACAATGGAAATAACTAAGACAACATTAAACTGAAAATTCAGAACTCTGAAAATTTCTCCCAGGGATATAATATTTCTCTTGCTTACAATCTTGATAGAAGGAGATTTGAAAGTTCCAGAATCTCTTCTTAGCCCTTCATACCCTCACACCTTGAAGGCCCAGCATAAGGATTCTGCCAGTCCCCGGGTGTACCACTTCTAATTATACTGAACAGCCAGGACAGTAACCATACATAGGTCCTTGGAACATCTGGGCCCACTGTGAGGTAGATAGGCATTGAGATCTCTATGACTTTTAATCTTAATTTTCAACTTGACTGGATTAAGAGACTCCTGAGAGGTGGTTGAATTGTGAGGGCACTAATCTCACAGTCAATGAGGTTTAACCCTTTGATGAATTCATAACTACTTCAGGGACTAGTAGGTGCACTTTCATTGCAGGAACTGGGTCTTGGGGCATAACTGTGGTCCATGGCTCCTTTTTCTCTGGCTCTTCTAGGATGTCATGAATTGAGTAAATTCCTCTGTCATTTCTTTTGTTGTCATTGCTTTTGCCTTGCAGTTTTGCTGACCATAGTCTGAAACCATGAGCCAAAATTAATTTCTCATCCTTTAAGTTTCAGATGTCAGGTACTTTGTCCCAGAAGTAAGAAGACTGACCAATAAAATTCACTTATCAACTAACTACCGTATATCCCCACTTTGACTGGTGGCCCACAGCAGCATTTTGGACCAACTAAGATTAGTATAAATTTAGAGTAGAATGATGATATATGAGGATTTAAGGAAAGTCCTGTGAGGAGTTTGTTCAGAATCTTATGCTGGGATGGTGATGCCTAGAAGCATCATCTCAGGTATCAGAAGAGAGAATGCAGCTGGGTGTGGTAATGCACACCTGGAATCCTTGCACTTGGGAGGCTGAAGCAAGAGGATCACTGCAAGTTTGAGGTCATCCTAGGGTGCATAATGAGTTTAAGCCTGACCTAAACTATACAGCAAGATCCTGTCTCAAAACACCAAGAAGAAGAAGAAGACAAAGAAGAAGGAGGAGAGGAAGAAGAGGAGGAGGAGGAGGAAAAGGAGAAGAGGGAGAAGAACAAGAAGAAGAAAAAGAAGGAGAAGGAGAAGGAGGGGGCAGAAGGGGGAGGGAGAGGAGGGGAAGGGATGGAAGAGGAGAAGAGGGGGAGGAGGAAAAAGAAGAAAGGGAAAGGAAGAGGAGAAAGAAGAGGAGGGGGAGGGGAAGGAGGAGGAAGACAAGAAGAAAGAATGCCTCCAGGACCCAAAGGTGCCAGAGCTGCTTGGATGCTGAGGCAAAGCTGATGACCACCATTCACTGATGCACATTAACACAGCTGGGGCCCCAAATACACAGACTCTCTAGCTCTACCATACTTGGACTTTGCAATGAGACTGACTTAAACTCAGATCTGTATCTGACCACCTTATTAATTTCGCAGCCAACTGACATAACTACTCTGTTCCTTCACTACAAAATCAGGTAGTTGTGCACCTCATAAATCCAGAAGTCAGTAGTAACCTCTAAGAGTTCACAGTGGCAAAAACAGATGATGGCATACAATGGCAGTAAGGTGACAAAGGCTGTGATCAGAGTAGGCATAGCTGTTCTGTGAGCATGGGGTCAAGGTTGGCTTATTAATAATCCTGCACTGCAATCTCTTTTCACATTGATTTTGCAGCCAAAATCAATTGTTAACTCAAGCTTTCAATAATCACACCACAATGCTCTTGTAGCAGCTATTTTAGGAATATAAGATTCAACCCAAAATCTGGCATATGCACTCTTTCTTTTGTGCTTCCCACAATGGGCTCTAGCCAACAGTCGAAGGATGAGGCTTGCCTTCTCTGTATTCCAAAGACCTGCTTCTGACCCTAGCTTCTGTTCCAAACCCCAAACCACAGGACTAGAGCCTGAGGCTTCCTGAGCCCTGAAGCCTGTGTCCATAGACAGTTAGCAGGGAATAGACAAGGACAAATCAGGGGATATTGTGGCCCTGTAGGGGTGGTCCCTGGATAGAATAGTCATTGACAAGGGCAACAGAGTGCTCAAGAGTTTCAGAGACAGAAATTGCTATGACCTCGGACCTTGCCATGATCTTAAAGTTGGCAGAGACAGGCAAATTCACAATAGAGTCAACAAGCTGTGATCTCAAGGAACAGACCTGCATACACACCTGTCTATGCCCTCAAGCAAGTGCATGCTTTGCAAAGGGTCTGTTGCCAATGTGTGACTTCATTCAGGCCCAGTGCAGGGTGAGAAGTATACAGTAGGGCAGAGCGGGAGAGCATGGTGTTGGAGCAGGGTTTCTTGCCTGTTCAAACCTATCTGGTTCAAAGCAAGAGTTTCACTGTCAGCTGGCCCTTTTGGGAATGTCAAGAATGCCCACATCTCCTCAGATCTGTTTGATTGGAAGGCCTTTAATACATGATACACATTAACATCCTGCAGAGCAAATGTCCTGAGGAAAAGGCTAGAAGGAACATGCTTTTTGGCATTTCCACACAATTGGGCACTTAATAAGCATGAACTTGTATTGATCACTAATGACTTTAATTAATCAGACATGGATCAACTAATGAGGATCCATTTACAAGGAGAAAACATATATAAATTTAATATGAGCTATGCACTAGCTTATTGCCCTTATTACATACCCGTGATGGTCCCCCTGCCAACAAATTTTTCCCCACAACTGCCTTCCCAATCTATCATTCCAAACACTATTCATCCTTTAAAGTTCACCTCAGACAGCCTACAGAGGCACTTTGATCTTCTCAAGGGGTTACCTATTTGCCTCTGCTCCACAATGAATCACAAACCGATCTCCAGGTAGCACTCTGTCCATGGTGTAGACACAGTGAAACTCTTCCTCAGAGGATACCTTAAGGCAGAGCTGTACGTATGGGCATTAAATGATGCTCTCCACATGCGACCTGCTAGAGACTAAGGAGGACACTATTAAAAGCTGTAAACAGTCCCAACACACAGGAGGCAATACAGATATCTTGGAAACTACAAACTTCCCCTCCCCTCCACCTTGCCCCACCTCACGTTCAGGTCCAATCTATTTTCCTCACTACCACCCAGTGACTACTCTAAAACATACTTCAAATCTGAAATAAGATCCCACAAAAGTTCATCCTGTGCAACTCAAAACTCAAACTCCTTTCCATGCCATGTAAAACCCTTCCATCCATGGACCCTCTCTTCAGTACCCATCAAGGGGACTTTGTTTAGATTAGATTAAGATTGCTGTAGTTTCTTCCTGAATCTAGCATGTTCTCTCAAACACCCACATCTCTCTGTAGTTTGATCTCTTTTCTCAGCCTTGCCCAAGCAGTATGACCTAGCTTCTCTCCTTCCAAAGCTTGTCGTTCACAAGCCTGCCTGGGCCAGATGACCAGGAGAGACACTTTGCTGTTCTCCCACAGCAGTGCGAGTTCCTTTCTCAAGGACCCAGACCTCCTCCTAGGTATCCCCTCAGTTCTGGCCCAACACTTGCCTGGCCATTGCCAGAGCTCAGTCATCGGTAATGAATACATGTGGCAGATAAGATGGACTGTTAACTTGATTGGCTCTGAATTCCACCTGGGGATTGGTAGTACACTTTTGGATGTCTTTTGGTGGGTCACGGGGTGGACCTTGGGTACTACACGTGGTCCCTCACTCCTTCCTCACTGGCACTGTTCCCTTGCTCTGCTTCCTGGTTGTCATGAACAAACCATCTCTGTTCTGCCATGCCATTATCACATGACATTTCTGCCTTAAAGTCAGGCAACCAAGGACTTGATCCCCTTAAAACTATGAGGCAAATTAAACGTTCCTCTTTTAAATTGTGGGTATTGTGTCCAGAGCCCTCAAAGGAGTGTAATATGGAAGATAAATTACTGGTAACATGTATTGCCCTTCTCCAAGCTGGAAGAGCCTCAGTTTGCTTTATCTCTCTCTCTCTAATTTGAAGATGAGATGAGGTCTGACAGTGGAGGAAACTGCTCAGACTTGAGATGGGGGAACATTGAAATTGTGATAGAAAAGATCTGGATTCCAAAGCTGTTGTGTCACTGGTTCCCATGTGACCATGCTCCCATTACTACACTTCTCAAGCAGCTACAGCTAGGCTAAGGTGGCACATAGATAATAATAAAATAAAATAAAATAAAATGATCCTGAAATACAGAAAGGAAAATGATAATGTTTAACTCATCTTTGTCTCCCCATCACAGCAAGGGCAGGGCCCAAGTATGTATTCGTTGAATGGTTTAATGAGTAAGTTAATGAATGGGCAAACACAGATGGACTCCTTCATGCCTTCAGAGCTTTCAAAGACCAGATTTAAAAGTTCCTTTAGTCATGTGGAGGCAGACAAGCGCTAGACGGTTCAGGCTGCATCAATTTCATCTTTCCCCAGAGAAGTTCAAACTCGAGAAGCCAAAGGCACTATTTACAGAAGGAGCCCGGACTCTGCTCTGACACATTTGAGAACCAACTGAGAATTTCACTGCCCAACCTTGGAGCACAGGCTGTGACTATGGGGAATCCATCTTAGTTGTTAGTGGTCTGATAAACTGGAATCAAATAGGAACATGTTTTCAGTGAACAAGAGCATTTCACTGCCTTCTGCCTGGGACGAATCAGCAGAGTCAGGTATCTGCCAAGAATTTGAAGGTGCGTTTGGAATAATGCAGACCTGACTCCCAGGACTGCAGGCAGTCACTGTAGAATGCTCCTTGCAAACCCAGGCATTTTGTTTTGAGACAAATACCAGGTTATTGGAAGAGGTTGAATTTATTTTGCTAAACTAGCCAGTGTGATACAAGTTACAGCCAGGACCCTAGGAGGGAGTTACTGGAAACTCCGCTTGGCTAGTGACTAAGTGAAAGATGCTAGCAAGTTTCAGAACCTCTTTGGGCATTAGTTCCCTTACTTGTAAAATGGGAATACCAAAAATATCCACCTCTTAGGGCTGTTTTGAAATATGAGGATTAAGTAGGATCATAGACACTAAACAGTGTCATGTCCTCTGCTTTGACCACCACCCAACCAGTAAATCACCAGATGCTTAAAACAGCCAGCCCAGAACAGCCCCCCAGGTGAGCACCACTAGCTCTGGGAGAAGTGAGGTACCACTCTGGCATTCAGGAGGCTCCAGAATGTCCTGCTCTTTGCAAAGACCACTACATTTCCATACCAGACCATGGAAATTGGTGGCCTGATGTCAGCCATGACCCAACTAGAGCACTGTGGAGGAACTGTGTTTGAGAACGCTTGAGACCCTTAGCATCTCAGAAGAAACCCAAATGCCTCTTCAGAGGGTGTGACTGTTAATCCTGATATGTGAATTTCACTGTATTGTGATGCAATTAGTAAAGCACTCTCCTGGGTGTGCCTGGGTGGGTCATGGAGGTGGGACCTATAAACAGTCCCTCACTCATTCTTCTCTGGAACAGTTCCCCTGTTCTGCATCCCACCCATTATGAATGGAGCAGCTTACTCCACTGCAGCCTTTTGCCATGAGGTTCTGCTTGGACTCTGCTGTGGACTGAATCTCCTGAAATCATGAGCCACAGTAAACCTCTCCTCCTTAAACTGCGGGTGTCTGGTATTGCATCTCAGTGACAAGGAAGCTGGCTAATACACAGGATGAGGAAGTAGTGAGTCACAGGAATGTAAGGAGGTCTTCCTGGATGTGAATCCAGCAAAGTGCAGCTGGGGGTGCCCACAGTCACAGGCTAAGAGTCCTGCTGAGGCGGCCCACAGCCGAGACCCTCTGGACTCCAAGTGATGCATGGTGACGCCTTCTTCAGCTGCCTAGAGGACAGGGAGATCTTTTGAAGACCCTGATGAAGCAGAAATGTGACTTCTGTGCACCTAATTCCACTAAATGCCCCAGGGGTCATTTAGTGATTTTTATTTTAAGGAATATGAAACAAACAAATGTGGCTGGGACATGCCATGCAATGTATACAAGTTTCTTAAATTAAATCACAACACAATGTCTACTTTTATTACCTCTAAGATGCCATTCAAAAGGACTTTGGAAAACACTTGAGCATAATTTCCAAAAATGATCATGTATCAGTAGAAACCATAGTATAATACTGTTGAAAATAGTCACTTCTTAAGAGCTTGTTTCAAAATAACTTCACAACTATTATTTGATATGATCACATCAGATTAATTTATTGAATTAAGCAAAGCAGGAATTATTAAGCAAATTATGCAGATGAAGCATGTACAGGATATATGTTCAAGATCACCTAGTTTAGAGGTTGACAAAAATCATATGGAACACATCACATACACCTTCCTTGGTGACAATATAGAGGATATGCGGTAGGCATCAGGCACGTCTCACCCTTGCTGACCACATAACCATCACAATTGCTCCACAGGGTTGGACAGTATCCACACTTTACAGATAAAGAAACTGAAACTCAAAGAGCTAAGTAACTTACCAAAGTTAACAGTGCTGGCAAGTGGCAGACTCACAAGTTGGAGGAATCCATAAGTCTTTGTAGAGTAGTTCCTGTTTCTTAGCAGGAAGGGTGGGTGGAGGATCATAGCCCATTCCAAATCATTTCATGCTATGCACTGGTGAATGATCTACCAGAATGAACGAACTGGTGAATAAGTAGTTGACTATGTTTCAGCAGAGAATGGGGCCATCAAAATCACTGTCACCACATTCAGTCACAACTCAAAGAACAAAAGAGCACAAGCTCACAAGGACAAGTGAAGTTAGGAATGAATTCAGACAGCACTGTCTTTGGCATGGACACTGAGCTGGCAAATCACCTTCCAAGGCCCAAAATTGAATTTAGCCCTTTGTTCATTTACTGGACACTGAGAAAGTTGTGCTTTTTTCTTTAAAACTGCCCTGGGAATAAATACATTAATTTCTTGATTAAAATTATTAAATCAAGTGCCATCTTCAATGAAACATAATAAAAAGGAAAAATGCAGTCTAAATCCAATCAGTGATGCTTCAGATACCATCTGAGGAAACCACTATGGAGAGGCAGGTAGTGAAGAAAGGCCAGGCATGGCCTGCACCAGGCAGCTGCAGAGTGAGACTTAGGAAGCAGCTGCTATGGGGGAAAGAGAACAAGAGCCAGAAGCAAGTTCTATCTCCATTCACTGCCATTTGCCTTTCTTTCCTTCCCCTCTTCTCTCCCTCCTTCCTTTCCTCTCACCTTCCTTCTTCATTTTTCTTTTTCTTCCTTTATTGCAATGAATATATATGAACACTTATGTGTCAGGTACTCATAGAAATTGGAATAGACCTGGGGATTTAGCTCAATGGTCTAAGCGCCTGCCTGGCAGGCACGAGGTTGTGAGTTCAATCCCCTGTACCAAAAAACAAAACAAAAAAGGAAGAAATTGGAATAGAGCAATGGACAAGTTTATGCCTGTTGTATCCAAAAAAACAAATTACAAAAAGCCAAATCAAAAGAGCCAGACGTCTGGAAATTTGGAAAAGTAAAGCGCTTTATTTTAGCTGGTACCCAGCGGCATCTACCCCAGCAAGCAGCTAAGGGAAGAGCCCCGAGTCAGCATTAGCAGGGGTTTTTAAGCTCTTAAACCGCGAAAGGGTGGGGTTATTATCAAATTGGGACATTTTACAAGAGAACAGGCTGTTACACATCTGACTGTTATTGTTACATTTGACTAAGGCTGTTTTGACCCTCTGTTGTTTTTTGTTTTGATTGTCCAACATCTTGAGAAAGAACAAGTTGTTTGTCAGTGGAATTTTACAGAACAATTAAGCAAGATTTTAGAACATTTAGGTTTACTTAAGGGGGGGTGGGTCAGCGCATACAAAACAAGATGGAGGCGCAATGGTTAGGGTACAACAATGCCAAAACAGGAAGAAACATATACACAGTATTAATCACAGATATGCTAAATTGTATCTCTGGTGGGTCCAATGCCTGAAGAAAACACAATACCCTTTGTTTGGGGCATTCAGACAAGGCAGTGAGGCCAAGCAATGTTTCTGCAAAGAAGTACAACTAAGCTCAAACATGAGACATAACAGGGACTTAACTTGGACAAAAGAAAAAGAAAGACAACTTTGCGTACGGAGATAACACCATTGCAAAGGTCCTGTGTCAGGAGGGAGCGTGCTATTTCCTCAATGTATTAGAGTAATAAGAAGTCCAGGCATCTGGCACGTAAAATGCAAGTGAAAGTGTGGCACATGATAGGGCTAGAAAAGCAGCTGACAGTGATTGCTAAAGGATGCCATAACACTGTGGAGAACCACTGCTTCAAAGCTCAGGGACATCTAAGGACACGTGAGAACCTGACCCCACATACACAAGCACACAATGGGATACAGTTATGTAACCATGGCTTGACACAGGTAAACACATGTGCACTGGTTATAATGCTATACAAGAATGTAAATATGTGATAACCACTTGTATAAGAACTATACAATAAAGAAGCAGGCTTCACTTGCCCTTTTTTGCTCTTGCCCTCTGCTCTGCTCCATGCTGCCTGCTGTTGTTGCTGATGTGTTATACATTTGTATTTTAAAGACCTGGGGACCTCACCCATGAAAATCTTCCTTGGGTCCCCCAAGCAGGCCAACAAGCACAGGTTCACAATATGAGCTTTGTATTCCAAAATTAGAATACAACTAACCTTCACCCTCTAAAATGGGAAAAATGACTTTAAAAGTCAGCAGATAGGCAGGAAAAGAAAAGACATTGCATCCTCAGACCTCCAAATACAAGACCACAAAACACACTCTCCAGGGTTGAGGACCACTTACTAGGGTGTAAAACCTAAAGTTCTTCTGGTCAAAATGCATCAGAGTTAATTATAGAAAGGAGGGGACATAGGGCTCAGCAAGAAGCCCACAGAAGGTGTACTTGGAGGAAGCACTTGCCCTGTGTAGCCATCGCCCAGGAGGAAAGGCTTTGCCTCACAATGAAACAACAAAACAGAATAAAAATTCCCCTCTTCATTGTCAGTAGAAGAAAATTAGCAAGTGTAAAAATCTGGGTCAAGAGAAAGGTAGCTTGTTACCTAGCCTGGAACACAGCTGGGGCCCACCCTCTACTAGGTGAACACCCTGCCAAACATTGGTTTAGGGAAAAATCCCTTCTATGCCTCTGCTTGCCACTACCCACATGGCTCCTGAGATTCTTTGGGTA
>RJWM01031298.1:0-22556 GCA_004363535.1 Dasyprocta punctata
AAGTCGGGGATTGTGATGCCTCCTGCCTTCCCTTTGTTGCCCAGAATTGCCTTTGCTATTCTAGGTCTTTTCTGTTTCCAGATGAATTTGAGGAATGCTTTCTCTAGCTCTGTGAGGTAGGCAAGTGGTATTTTGATTGGGATTGCATTAAATCTGTATAATAATTTTGGGAGAATGGCCATTTTCATGATGTTTGTTCTTCCTAACCATGAACAGGGAATATCTTTCCATTTTTGGAAATGTTCTTCAATTTCTTTCTTCAGAGTAATGTAATTTTCACTGTATAGATCTTTGACTTCCTTTGTTAGATTGATTCCTAGGTATTTCATTTTTTGGATGTTATAGTGAAGGGTGTGGTTTCCCTTGTTTCTCTCTCAGTGACTTTGTTGTTTGTGTACAGGAATGCTATTGATTTTTGAGTGTTCACCTTGTATTTAGCAACATTACTGAATTTGGTTATTACTTCTAGAAGTCTTCTAATGGATTTTTGGGGGTATTCTATGTAGAGTATCATATCATCTGCAAATAATGATAATTTTACTTCTTCCTTTCCTATCCTTATTCCCTTTATTTCTTTCTCTTGTCTAATTGCTCTGGCTAGTATTTCCAGAACTATATTGAATAGGAGTGGTGATAATGGACATCCTTGTCTTGTTCCTGATTTTAGGTTGAAAGTTTTCAGTTTTTGTCTATTTAGTAAGATGTTGGCTGTTGGTTTATGATATATGGCTTTTATCAGGTTGAGGTAGAGACCATCTATTCTGATTTTCTGTAGGGTTTTTATCATGAGTGGGTGTTGGGATTTTGTCAAAAGCTTTTTCTTCATCTATTGAGATGATCATGTGGTTCTTGTCCTTGGCCCTGTTGATATGGTGTATTACATGTGTTGATTTGTGTATGTTGAACCATCCCTGCATTCCTGGGATGAATCCCACTTGATCATAGTGTATAATCTTTCTGATAACTTTCTGGATTCTATTTGCCAGTATTTTATTGAGAATTCTTACATCTATGTTCATTAGGGAGATTGGCCTGTAATTTTCTTTTTTGGTTGGGTCTTTCTCTGGTTTTGGTATTAGGGTAATACTTGTTTCCAGGAATGAGTTAGGGAGACTTACTTCCCTTTCAATTTCATTGAAGAGTTTGAAGAGTGTTGGCATTAAGTCTTCCCTAAATTTCTGGTAGGAATTAAGTGGTGAATCCATCAGGGCCTAGGCTTTTCTTTGTTGGTAGGGTCCTGATTATATTTTCAATTTCATTAGCTGAAATTGGGTTATTCACAAGCTTTACATCTTCTTGATTGAGCTTTGGTAATTCATAGATTTCTAGGAATCTGTCCATTCCTTTGTGCTATCGAATCTATTTGAGTAAAGGTTTTCAAAGTAGGTATTGATGATCTTCTGTATTTCCACAGGGCCTGCAGTGATTACACACTTTTCAATTCTTATTACATGAATCTGAGTTTTTTTCCTCTTTTTGATAAGGTTGGCTAGGGGTTTATCAATTTTATTTACTCTTTCAAAGAACCAACTCTTTGGTTCATTAATTCTTTGTATTGTTTTCTTAGTTTCAATTGCATTAATTTCTGCTCCAATCTTGATAATTTCCTCCCTTCTTTGGGTTTTGGACTTGACTTTCTCTTCTTTTTCTAGAAGTTTGAGGTAGAGCATTAGGTTGTTTTTGTGTGTTCTTTCCAATTTTCTGATGTGGGAGCTTAGTGCTCTAAATTTCCCTCTGAGGACTGCTCTCATTGTGTCCCACAGGTTCCAGTAATTTGCATTTGCATTTTCATTCAATTGTAGATATTGTTTAATTTCTTCTTTAACTTCTTCTGTGATCCATTGGTTGTTTAGGAGAGTATTATTTAACTTCCATGTGTGTATGTGGTTTTCTTGTCATTCATTTCCAATTTTACTGCGCTATGGTCAGATAATATGCATGGAATTATTTCAGTTCCTTTGCATTTACTTAAGCCTTTTTTGTGAACCAGTATGTGATCTATTTTAGAGAATGACCCATGTGCAGCTGAGAAGAATGTGTATTCTGATGTTGATGGGTGGAATACTCGGTACACATCTACTAGGTCCATTTGTTCACAAGTTTGATTCAGTTCTGTTATTTCTTTGCTGATTTTTTGTTTGGTTGATCTGTCTCTCTGTGACACTGGAGTGTTGAGGTCCCCTGTTATAACTGTATTATTGTTTATTTGGTTTTTCATGTCTAGTAAGAATTGTCTTACATCGTTGGGTGCTCCTATATTTGGTGCATATATATTTATGATTGTAATTTCTTCCTCTTGAAATTTTCCCCTAACAAGTATGTAGTGACCTTCTTTATCTCTTTGGATCATTTTTTGTCTGAAGTTTGATTGTCTGGAAACATAATAGCTACCTCTGCTTTTTTCTGTGTTCCTGTTGCATGGAGTGTTGTTTTCCAGCCTTTGATTTTTAGTCTGTGAATTTCCTTTTGAGTTAAATGTGCTTCTTGTACACAGCATATTGTTGGATTTTGTTTCTTAACCCACTCTGCTAGTCTGTTTCTTTTTATTGGTGAGTTGAGACCATTTACATTGATTGATATAACTGATATGTACTGGCTCATCCCTGTCATATCTTTCTGTTGTTGGTTTTCTACATTTTCTGTTTAATTGTTTGCCCTGCTTAGTGGTTTCCTTTTGTTGTTGTTCTTAAGAGTGTAGCTATCTTTGTCTCTTTCTAGAGTGTCTTTCAGTACTCTTTGTAGTGTTCATTTGGTGGCCATAAATTTCTTCAGTTGTTCTTTGTCATGAAAGTATCTTAGTTCTCCATCAGTTTTTAAGGATAGTTTTGCAGGATACATCAATCTGGGTTGAAAGTTGTTTTCTTTCAGGATTTGATATACTTCACTCCAATCTGTTCTTGACTTAAAGGTTTGTGTTGAGAAGTCTGCCATGGTTCTCATAGGCTTTTCTTCATAGGTGATCTATTTCTTTTCTCTGACAGCTTTTAGTATTTTGTTCTTGTGCTGTATTTCTGATACCCTTGTTATTATATATCTGGCTGAAGATTTATTTTGGTTATGGTTAATTGGGGTTCTGTATGCCTCACTTATCAATATATCAGATTCTCTTCCCATGGTTGGAAAGTTTTCTGCTATTATTTCTGTGAATAGTCTTTGCAGGTCATTAGTAATAATCCCTGCTTTTTCATTTATGCCTGTTAATCTTATGTTATTTCTCTTAGCATTGTCTTGCAGCTGTTGAATTGTTGTTTCTTGGTTCCTTACTATTTTTAAGAGATCTTTTCTTTCATGGCCATAAGCTCCCATGCTGTCTTTAAGGTCTGAGATTCTATCTTCAGCTTCATTCAAGTGGTTTTTCAAACTTTCCATGGAACTTTTCATTTCCTGCATTTCCCTTTGAATCTGTTTCATGCATTCTATTTGTGTCTTATATTGTTCATCCAAAGTTTCCATCATTTTCTTATGTTCTTCTATTTTTTATTTTGCTCTTTTTTAGATATACACAACATTTCTTTCATATTGATTGTCATTTCATTTTTTAGATGAGAAATTATTTCTGATTTGAGTATCTCTATAGCTTCATCAAGCTGTTTCTTTACTGCATTTGCTATCATTTCATAAAGTTCAGTTCTGTGACTCCCAGTGTCTTCCATTTCAGTGTCTCTTGGGTTTGTTCTCAGTGGGCTGGGGGATTGAGACTGCCTCTTGGTCTTTTGTTTTGTCATTGTCTTCTGGGACCTGTGTGGCTCTGTGTCCTGCGAAGCTGACCGTGCGTTTCCCTGGTGGGTTGCACTGAGTCATGGGACCAGGTAGAGCTGGATCCTCTGTGCAGCTAGTGAGGGCACACTCCCAAAGTGTGCTGCTGAAGCCTCTGCCTTACTGGGTGGGGGCTGAGACCTCCCGGACCCAGGCAGCTAGGTGGAGTGTACCCAGAGTATGGCACCACCCAGACCCTGAGTCTGGCTGCAAGGAGTTCGGAGCCTCTGGAGTGCCAGGCAAGCTTGGGTGAGTCCCAGGCCTACAGTGCCAGGGCCTTGCTTCTGGCTGGGTGGGCCTGCAACCTCTAGGACCTGCCACGCTGGCTGCACCCCTGAACAATGGAGCTTGTGCCCTGTGCTCTGCTGGGCAGAGCTCAAGCTCTCCAAGGCCCTGCAGCTATGCTGGCCAGTCTGATGAGCAGCACTGGGGTCCTGGGCTGGGCTGGGTTCAGTACCTCTGTGTCCTGCGAGGCTGGCTGGGTGTTCCCCTGGAGGGTTGCACTGAGTTGTGGGACCTGGTAGAGCTGTAGCCTCTACACAGCTAGTCCCTGGCCCTATTTTTTGAGACAGGGCCTCACTATGCAGTTCAGGTAGGGTTTGAACTCACTTTGTAGCACAGGCTGCTCGTGAACTCACAAGGATCCTCCTGCCTCAGTCTCCCGAGTGCTGGAATTAAAGGCTAAAGGTATGTTTAAAAAAATTTTATTTTAAATTCTTTTTTTTTTTGTATCGGGGATCAAACTCACAACCTCATTCCTGTCAGGCAGGTACTGTATCAGGTAATATGCTATGTACCCCCAAGTCCTCATATACTTTTGATGGGGCTGAGTTATTGGTTTGTTGTCTGGCAATATGAGTGCTGTGCCCACCCAGGGGTGGAGCCGACATACTGTGTAAGGGAAGGCGGGTCTTCCTCTTGTTCACTTCCTCTTCCACCTCTCTCTCTCGCCAGTGCGCCTTGTGGCTTGCAGCCACCATGAACCGTAGACCCGCCACCCCATGCTGACTTGGAGCCAACTAATAGACTGAAACTCCCAAGAAACTGTAAGAATAAACCTTTCCTTCCCTAATTTTGGGTGTCAGGTATTTTGTCTTGGCAACGAGTAAAAAGTAACCAAGACAGGTGCTTAGGTCACTGGGCTAAATCCCCAGCTAAAAATTTTATTTTAAAGAAATTAAAACCAAACCAAACAAAATAGAATAAAGCCAAACAAAACAAAACAATGAAACTGATACAGGACTTCAAAACAAGATAAGAAATCAACAATGGCTACCATAATACATCTTGTTATTTTCAAAATAGCTGCCCAAATGATCAAACATGAGTATGTAAAATTAACCAAACAATATAAGAACTAAGTTGAAATTTCAGATGTGTGACCTCTAATTTCTACTATGTCAGTGTCTTCTGGACTTGTGCTGAGTGGACTGGAGGTTGGAGATTATATTTTGCTCCTTCATCTTGACATTTTCCTGTGTTTCTTTTAATCAGTCCATTGCTGCATCCCGGGTGCTTCCTGCAGTGGCTGCCAGTCCCTCGGTGTAGTGGATTGGGCTAGGCACCTGAGTTCCCCTGATTTGGGGTTCCTGGAGTGGTGGAGAGGCACGGGGTGGCAGTTCATCGATGCTCCCCTGCTGGTGATGCGGCCTGGGGTGTGGGTTTTTCTCCAGGCCTGTATTGGGCTCTAAGCTATTTCTTTCTAATGAATTGACCACTATATTTCCAAAACCAAGAGACCTTGGAAAGACTTCTCTTTAGGTTTTTGTTTGAGACCAGCAACTACATCAAACTGCTGGCCTTGATTCAGGGCCACTAAAGTTAATTTTATTTGCTGTTTTCAATTCTGCTTCTCTTCAGTTTTTGAATTCATTCTCATCAGGTTTGCCTATACTATCCCAGTCAACAGCTTTTGTCAAATCACCAATGACTTTTGCAGGGGTTGAATAACCAGTTTTCATTTAATCTCACCTGATTTATTGGTGGCATGTAATACAGGTGCACTCCTTCCTTTTTTATTTTCTTTTTCTCTTCTTATTTTGAGACAGGGCCACATTACATAGCCCAGGCTGGCCCTTCATTTGAGATAATCCTCTTGCTTCAACTTCCCAAATGCTGGGATTACAGGGGTGCACTACCACGCCCAGTAGTCCTTCCTTCCTGAAATACTTTCCTCATTTGGCTTCTCAGAAGCTAAATTCTCAGTGAAAACCATCTAATATCTTTCACCAATAATACCTCCCCATTCCCCAGAGGCTCATTGTCAGAAGACCTGTGGTTAAACCTCAGACCTCTTGCTTTTTGTACATTTACTCATTTTCCAGGTTTTCTCACTTGATATCACAGCACAATCATACACAAGTGATTTTCAATTTTCCTGAGCTCCAGATTTGTTTTCCTAAATACCTATCTTACTTCTTCAGTTGGATGAGTAACATGCATTTTAAATTTAGTATGATTTTTCACCGGATTACTGCAATAGCCTCCTAGCTAATTGCTCTGCTTTCCTCTTTGCCCTCTCTCAGTTGCCCAGTCTGCTGTTGACATAGCAGTCAATGCAATCTCATTAAAACAAATTGTGTCACCTTTCACACAAACCTGTATAAAGGCCTCCCATTTATTCAGACAGAGTAAGGCCAAAATCCTTAAAGTATACTAATTTTTGGTGTGTATTCTTTGATACATACATAGATATTCTACTATCCTTATACAAAGATGAGCTTTTGAAATAGAAATATCCTATATAAATGATTTAACATTATTTTACTATACAGGACAAAATCTGCATGAATTTGTTATTTTCTTTTCTTAAATTTTTTCTTCATTTTTAATTGACACAGTTTCTATTTTATCTCACTTTTGCATACTGTTAAGACAAAATAACCTCATGGGAATAAATGATACTATTGATGATATATTGATGAAACAATAGGCAGGTTTTATTATATTAGGAACAAATAAATAATCAGGAATCTAAGCATGTTTAAACTTTGGTAAGTTGCCAATTAGACCAAAAGTTGAAACCTATTGCTCTATTCTGAACAGAGACAATCTTCTCAAAAGATATTTTTTGTTTATTTTAGTCATCAGAGATATAGTATGCTTTAACACTTACTTTGTGAATCAAGAGTAAGTTTATAGATGAGATTGCTAGTTTCTTCAGTAATGGAAAGAGAACTAGACAAACAAGGGCTCTCATTCACTTCTTCTACTCCAAAAGGCTGTATCATTTCTGCAATAACCGAGGACAAAAATTCCTTAGGAGTTTCATGTAGTAGTATCTTTCTTATGTAAGCTGTTCCAGTTTTACTAAAAACAAACCAACAAACATTAAGCAGTTTAAACCCTAAAGGGGCATAAATGAGCAAGTTTATTAACATACAATTTACAAATAAAATATACATCCATGGGTAATAAATGAACATTTGGTTAACATTTTGTTCAAATTCATTAGTTGTCAGTGAAATGTCAATGACAACAAGGGAATACAATTTTTTATCTCTAAAATCAGCAAAGTATTTATTTATCTATTTATATTTATAACACTGGTGATTGAACACAGGGCCTTAATATTGAACTATATATGCCCAACCCCTTTAAAATTTTGAGACAGGGACTCACCAAGTTGCTAATATACCTACTTTTGATTTTTCTGCCTCAGCCTCCCAGAGTGCTAGGATTATAGGCATGTGCCATCATGCCAAGTGACTTATTTAGTGGTTCTGGAGGTAGGATGCAGGGCCTCACACATTCCAGGCATAGACACTACCACCGAGTCACATTCCCAACCAGTAAATATTCTAAATGATAGGGTTCAGCAGTGGTGAAAATTAAGTGGAGATAATTTTACTATATGTAAACTCACTCACTACTGATGAGATTGTAAATTAGGACAAACTTCCCACAAAGCAATCTGACATATGTTAAAAGAGCCATTCCCCCACCCCACTTATTCCATTGTCTACAATACAGATCTATCCTAAGGAAATACTTGAAATACAGGGAAGGTAAAGCTATGTACACAAGATACTCATCACGGAATTTTAGTGAAAGTTAGAATTACAAAATACTAACAATAGAAAAAGTAAGTAAATGATACTACATAATTTACTTAGAGATAATGCAGTTATTAAAATGGAATTTATAGAATTTATAATTACATAAGGAAAACATAATGTTTCAATGAAAAGACCAAGGTGAAAAATGTTCAAATGCATGGAAGAAGGACTAATCAGTAATTCATCAGTGTTAAGAGTCATAAATTCAATTTTCTTATATATGTATAGCAAATGAACATTGATAATTATTTAAATAAAACAAAGTAAACTTGGGGCACACACATATTTCAAAGTTATCAAAGTTTATTTTTCTTTCAAATGAGGTTTCATTCCTGGTAGAAAGGGGTCAGAATGAATGTAACAGACTAAATCAAAACCAAAACAACAACAAACCATTGAATCTCAATCATAAAACTGAAGCTGGGGATTTAGCTCAGTGGTTCAAGTACTTGCTTGGTAAGTGCAAGGTCCTGAGTTTGATCCCCAGTACCAAAAACAAACAAACAAACAAATAAAAAAACAAAACAAAATAAGACAAAAACAATCCCAAATCAATCAGATTTACTTAAATAGCCATTTCAACAAAGGAGATATATTGGAGACCACTATGAAGCAGCTCTGAGCGGGATTTAAAATTAACTAATTGGCTTTCTATGTTTATCTGTTATTCTGTCCTAGGCCTAGACTCCTTGTCTAGAGGTGGGAGCAGATTCATAGTAAGTGAACCTCTATGAATCACTGGTCCTGACTGAGGCCTGTAGTGGCCTGTAGTGTCAGAGACACTTCAAAGGGCAAGATAAGGCCACAGCTGAGGATAGCTGACTCCAACCCCAATTAAACAGATAGAGAGTGCAACTCAAGCTTCTCACTCCTGCAGTCTCTTTCCCACCATAAATGTCATAATGGAGATAAGACAATTCTCCTAAATTGGCATAATTTACTACTTGGAGAAGTCTTTGAAGTGACTCTCAAGGTCCTGCTCAGTTCCTGCACTTTCTTCAGTCTCCCCTCTCTTTGTTTGAAAACCTAATAAATTTGGGCCACCCAGAGAAGCTCTTTGTCTCAGTACCCAGAGTCTTGAACTCTGCTAGAGGGTTTTGATCTTCCTGGAACCCTAAAATCATACCACTTGTCTCATTTAAGCCTTTGCCATAACTTGTTTGGGAGACTGGGGATCTTGGCCAGGTCCCTGATAGAGATATATAAATGGGCAGTAAGCATATGAAAAGACACACAATGCCACTAATTATTAGGAAAATGTAAATCAAAATGCCAAGTAGAGCTGGGCATGGTGGCACATGTCTGTAATCCCAGTATTTAGGAGGCTGAGGCAGGAGGATTGTTGCAAAGTGAGTTTAAGGCTAGCCTGAACTACATAGTGAAATCCTGTCTCAAAAAAATACAAAAACAAGCAAACAAACGAACAAACCCAAAAAACCCAAAATGACAAGTAGATAACACCTCATACCCATTAGAATGGTTATTGTTATATTTTGTGACTAGATGTTTCCCCAAAACTTCATGTGGTCATAGGGGCAGGCCTTTCAAAGGTGACTGAGTCTAGCATTTGTGACTGGTTCATTGTCTATTGCTAGGATTGGCAGTGTGAGTGCTGCACCCTCTCAGGGGTGGATAGCTGGCATACAATATAAGGGAGGGAAGGAGGTGTGCTCCTCCCTTTTGCCCTTTTGCCCTTTTGCCCTTTTGCTCTTGCTGCTTTTAGTATCTGCTGCAGCTGCCATGAACAGCTGACTCTCAACCATGCCATCCTGCCTTGGAGCCAGCTGAGTATGGACTGAAACTTCCAAAAACTGTAAGCTAAATAAACCTATCCTTCCTTTATTTTGGGTATCAGGTGTTTTGTCTCAGCGATGAGAGAAAAGTAACCGAGACAGTTATTACTAGAAAAAACATAAAATAACATATTGGTTCAGATATAGAGAAATTTGAATCCATGTACTTCACTGGTAGCATATAAAATGGTGAAACTACTATGGAAAATCATATGATGGTCCTTTACAATATTAAACACAAATTTATCATATGATCCAAAGAATTGAAAGCAGGCATTCAAACATATATGTGTACATTTATGTCTTCAGTTGCATTATTCATAATAGTAAAAAGGTAAAAAAAGGAATCAGGTCAAGCATCCATAAATAGATTAGTGGCTAAACAAAATGTGATATATACATACCATGGACTATTACTCAGAATTAAAAGGAAGGCAATCCTGTCATGTGGCTAAATCGCTGGATGTTAAATAATATAGATGAATTTAACACTTCAGAACTATGTACTTAAGAATGGTTAAAAGGGTATATTGTATTCTATGTGTGTGTTACCATAATAAAACACTGCATTTCAAAAAAGAGATAGGAAATATTATAAAGATAAAAGTTGTCACTAATTACTGATAAATGTTCAACTGATAAGTAAAATGTGACAATTCTGTCCTCAATGGCAGCCTCAAACTATATGAAACAAAACTGACAGAACTACAATTAGAAATTGACATAGTCAATATTACAGCAGGAAATTTTAACGCAATTCTGTCAACAGTGGATGAATCAAGCGAAAAAGAAATCAGTAAGGATACAAGATGAACAATACTGATCTAACAAACAAATATTAATGCTATGCAAAATTCTACAACTATACATGGACTCAAAAGAGTTCAGAACATAAAACTCCAAAATATCCACTCTGGCATATTTATTGTTTTGAGTTAAAGACATTTTAAGAAAACAGAACAGCAAGGTGGGCATAGCGTTGCACTCCTATAATCCTGATTTTTAGGAGGCTAAGGCAGGAAAATCACTTGAGACATTTTCTGAGAAAAGAAAGAAAAAAGGAGGAGGGAAAAAGAAGGCAGGAAACAAAAAGAAAGGAAAGAAGGAAGGAAGAAAGAAAAGAAAGTGAGCAAGCAGATGCAGGGAGAACACTTTGACCTTCCTGAAAGCAGGAGATGAAACTCCCAGATGGAAGGTGTCCTCCCTATATCAGAAGAAAGACATTTTTATCACTAGAAATGGGAATCAAAGCCAAGTGAGCTCTGCACACAAGAACTTTGTTAAATTAGACCTTATCTGTTTAGTGGCTTCTCCGCAGTTAACAACCCTATTTCAAATCCTATCATGGCTTTACAACTTACTACTCTTTATTCAACTTGGTAGGTCAGTGTTCAACTATAACTGCTTCTTTGGGTCTTCATTTTCTTATAAGGATTCCCATGTCATATAAAATTTATATTAAATAAATGTGTATGCTTTTTTCCTGTTAGAGATAAAATTTTGCCTCCCTCTACAAAATGTTCACAAAAACTGACCATAATAAGTGCCCTTAGTTCTAGGCTATAAAATAAATTTCAATCAATGTCAAAACACAAACGTTGGGACAGAAAATTCTAATCTTAAACTTTTCCAGAAAATGAAAAAATATTTATGAGGTTAATATAATATTGTTAACAGAACCACACAATTTTAGAAAGGCACAAGGGAAATTATAGATAAAATTAACTTATGAACACAGTTGCTAAATTCCTACATACCAGCTAACTGAATCTAGAAATATATGAAAACAGATAAAACACAGTGATCAAAACAGATTTGTTCAACATTAAATACATAATATAATTCACATTAAGTAATGATTAAAGGAAAAAATTCTACAGATAAGCTCAACAGATATAAAGAAACATTTAATTTTAAAACCTCCAAATCTCTTGATAAGAAAAAAGATAGGAGAGAGATTAACAAAATGGCGGACCAGTGAACACCGCCATAGGGGGACTCCCTGAAAGGTATCATCCAAATGCTGGTATAAAAAAACAGAAGAAAAAAAAGAGGGAAATGGGTCCTCTGGACCCAAGAAGAATCTAAAATGAGAATTGAAGCCCACAGAAAGAGTAAAAAAAGAAGTAACCAAACAAAGGCGGAGGCTGGCAGCACCTCTGACCAGAGCCGAACCCAATTAGCAGCGGGGAACATCCTGGGAAAGTGCAATTAAAGTGCTGTGACTGAGGCGGCCATGGTGGAGGTGGTGATCGATCGTGCGGCGAGGTGGACTGGAGCACACGAGTGGGTGAGCACTGTGAGTCCCAGCCCCCCATGCCCCACCCCCATGAGGGAGAGCTAGGGACTGGCATCCATCTTGAGACCAGAACTGCACCTAATTGGGCATGGTCCCAAAGAAATTGTTCCGAACGAGCCCCAGAGGGTCCTGGCAAGTGATCAGCTAGGTCTGGAGACCAAGGCTGCACACATGCCATAGGGGTGGCAGGGGAAGTTTCACGGACAACTGGCATAGGTTCTCAAGCAGTAGCCCTGCCCCTGCACACTGTACCAGACATCCGCGGAGCGGAGACAGGCTCCAAGTGTGCCCCAGGGGTGATAGAGGAAGTTTTACAGACAGCCAGCACAGGTTCCCAGGCAGAGGCCCTGCCCCTGTGCACTGTACCAGACATCTGCAGAGCGGAGATGGGCTGGGGAAAGGCAGTGGACCAACATGGGCTCACCCCAGAGAAACCACAAGACTCCTGAACAGCCCAGGAAAATGCCAAGACAGAAAGGTAGAGGGTGCTCTCTGGCCTCTGATTCAAGCAGAGCAAATCCAGGAGAAGCAAACACAGAAGAGGTCAGGAGCTCAACAATTAAAATCTCTGAGGTGATGACAACTGAAGTGGGGAGACAACACCATGAAGCTATAAAAGAAATTAGAGCAGAACTGTTGACCCAGCTGAGAATAGAAATGAAATACATAATAAAGGAATCTCTAGGCATCTCTAAAGGAGACATAGACAAAAAGGTGGAGTGTGGAAAATCGAAGGAAACTGAGAAGGAAAAAAACAAAAAAGAATTAGAACATATGAAACAGATTCAGAGAGACTACCAGGAAATCAAAGACTCCAATGACAGTTGGCAGAACCACCTGAAGGAAACTAAAGATAGACTTTCAAATCTGGAAGACAGGCTAGAAGTCTGGGATCGAGAAAGGAAAGATCTCCTAAAAATAATAAGAAACATGGAAGGAACAGTACAACGGCTACAAGACAATCCAAGGAAATATAATTTATGAATAAAAAGTGTGAGTGAAAAAGCAGGGGTCAATACAGATCAACTTAAAAGCCTATTTACAGAAATAATTTCAGAAAACTTTCCAAGCATGGGAACAGGAAGAGACTTTCAGATAAGTGAAGCATATAGAACTCCAGCTAAACATGACCAAAGTATGCCTACACCCAGATATATAATAATCAAGATTCCAAAAATTCAACACAAAAACAAAATACTAAAAGCTATTAGAGAAAAGAGACAGATTACCTATGAAGGAAGGCCCATCAGAATCATGACAGACTTCTCAATACAAACCATCAGGTCAAGAAGAGCTTGGAGTGAAGTATTTCAAGCCCTGAAAGAAAATAACTTCCAACCCAGATTGATGTACCCTGCAAAACTATCTTTCAAAATCAACGGAGAAACAAGATACTTCCACGACAAAGAACAGCTAAAGGAATTTATGACAACCAAGCCAACCCTACAAAGAATACTGAAGGACATTCTAGAGAGAGATAAAAAAGTCCACAGCTCCAGAAACAGTGACAGAGGGATACCACACAGAGTGGGGCAGACAAATGAATAATCCATCATTGGGATTTGAGTCCAGTATTGTTTCCAATGAGCTGTTTAGTTTAATCTTATTCTATCTCGACCTCCTTAACTTTATTATATATGTTGACAAAGACAGCTATTTTAAAGATAACAAAATTTATTAGGGTAGCCTTTAATGATATTCAATCACCTTGTTTCAAAACCAGGTATTGCTTTCACTGTTCTGTTTTGAGGGATTTTAACTTATCTTTGTTTGATTGTATTACAACAGATGATATAGGCAACTGCCTAGAAGATAATATGAAGCATTATAGAAATCAATGTTGCATTACTATGTATTGCTTCCATTATTTTATTTGTTATTGGTTTTATTCAGTACTATTTCATTTGACTATATTAGGCCAATTGGTAAGGGCAATTATTTTGAAGACAATAAGAGGTATTTACAAGGGGAACCGAGTAAGGAAGGGAAAAGGAAAAAGGCATAGATTTATATGAGGGTATACATCGGATAGTTTGAAAGACTATATTACTAAATGTATTAACTGGTGAGAGAGAACAGTTGATACTCATGATTAGATCAATCTTACATGTCTTTATCTGTCAATCTGAACAACACCCTTGAAGGTAACGATATGCAATCCCACAACTATTGTAAAATTCCAATCATCTCATTTTGTAAACCTATAATGTTACAATATCAGATATGTTGTTGTTGTTTGTTGATCCCTTTAGTTTTTTGTTTCTCTTCTTTATGACCATTCTTTTATTCTTTATTGGTTTCATTCTGAACTATCTTGCTTGATTATATTAGACCTGAAGATATGGGCAGTTGTTTTAAAGATAACAAGAGGTATTCTAAGGGGAAAGGAGGAAGGAAGGAAGGGAAAAGGAAAAAGACATAAATTTATAAATAGGTATACATAGGATAGTTAAAATGACTATATTACTAAATGTATTAGCTATTGAAAAAGAAAAGTTAATACTCATGATTTGATAAAGTTTGCATGTCTATATCTGTCAATCTGAACAACCCCAATGAAGGTAATGATATGCAATATTGTAACTACTGCCAAATTTCAACCATCTCATTGTGTAAACCTATAATGTTATCGTATCAGATTTGTTGCTGTCGTCTGTCTGTCTTTTTTGCTTTTTGTTTCTGTCTTATGTGTCCATTTTTCTTAAATAAAAAAAAGAAAGAAAGATAAAAAGATAATTCCTTCAAGTGTCTCCACCCTATAGCCTCCCTTTTCTTTGCTTTCTTTTTTTTGAAGAAGAATTGTCTTGGTCCCTTCTAAAATATATAATATGGTTAATATATACAAGTAACAAAATTTCCTTTACTTTTTTACACTTGTTGTGATAACATTAAAAATGTGCAAGGAAAAGGCAGGCTGAAAGTAGGACATGCCTGCAAGCATTAAAAGAGCTTACAGAAAAGATCACATATGATGATGAAGTATTTAAAATAGTCTTTTTAAAATTAGGACTAACTTGGAAGCCAATCTTCTATTCAACAAAGTGTTAGAGATCTGAGATGTTGTAATAGGAAAAAGCTATTATATGCTAAGAACTGTTAAGAAATTATCTGCAGGTGACGTGATTGCCTACTTAGAAACACACATATCTCTACCAGGAAAACTTAAAGGAATATTTTGAAAAAGTACTGGAATTACTAAAAGAATTTAGCAAATGTATCAAATATAAGATTACCAAACATAAATCAATTATGAGATTTTGATTTAGATACAAAAAGATGCAACTGAATGAGAAAAACAAAACAAACAAAAATAGATAAAGTCATCTCTTTCCTTAAGCCCATTAGCGAACTAGGGTCACAAGATAGCCAACTGCCATGGTTTGAATATGGTTCGTCTTCAGCAAAAGTCATTACATGCTGAGGCTTGATTGCTCATTGCAGAAGTGTTGGGGGTAGGGTCTAGTTGGGAGGTATTTGGATCATGGAGTGAAGTCCTCGTGAATGGATTAATACCTTTCTCTCAGGCAGGAATGGGACAGCTACAAAAGAAGTCAGTCTCTTTTTCTCATTCTCATTCTCTCTCTCTCTCTCTCTCTCTCTCTCTCTCTCTCTCTCTTGTCTTCTTGAGACAGGGTCTCACTATGCAGTTCAGGCTTGCCTTGAGCTTACTTTGTAGCCCAGGCTGGTCTCAAACTCACAACGATCCTCCTGCCTCAACTTTCTGAGTGCTGGGATTAAAGGCATATGCTACCACACCTGGCTTTTTCTCATTCTTAAATCCTCAATTTTCTTTTCACTTTTAACCACAATTTAAAGCTTCATGTGGCCCTCAGCAGACGTGGTAGCCTGATCTTAGTGTTTTCAGTTCCAGAACCATGAGCCCAAACCTTTTTTTTTCTTTCTTTCTTTCTTTCTTTCTTTCTTTCTTTCTTTCTTTCTTTTTCTTTTTCTTTTTTTGGCGTGGGGGATTGAACTCATGCCCTTGCACTTGTCAGGTAGGTGCTATGCTGCTGAGCTAAAGCCCAGCCCCACCCTTTCTTTATAAATTACCCAATTTCAGGTATTCTGTCATAACAACAGAAAATGGATTAAGATGGAACAAACTTGAAATGCAGAGGCATAAGACATTCCAAGGAAAGAGTGAACACCAGGGCAGTCTCATCCATGGATAAGCAATGGGAAAAGGAAATGCCATGCTGGTTGAATATATACAGGTAAGAATCAGCTGAACTTACAAACAAAAAGTGCCAAAGACTGCCAGCATGTGAGTCAGGAAATGCTGGTGCACTTGAACAATGGAAGTCTGCATCACATGCAAATTTCACAGGTTTCCTTTAAATGCTCAGTACAGAGTGGGGCAGGCAGTAGACCAGGGTCAGCCTCACTGTTGGTGCAGACAGCTTGGTGGGTGTGATAGGGTGGAGGAATTAGAGAATGGGAGGAAATGGGCTGAAGCATTTCCTACTTCCATGAACTTTCTTTTATAGGAAGTAAAGGTCTGAAACCATAGAATGATGGGCATTAGACACTCTTGCACACATAACTTCAAAGAGCTGATTGGGGTGATTGTGGCTTTGCCTTCCTCCTTCCCTTGCCTTTCTCCTCTAGCATGCAAAATCTTTAAGTGATTGTGGGAGAGGAAGCCAAAACACTCATCTGCAGGGCATAGGCCAAGACATATTGTGGAAGAAAGGACTGTATAACTCTTTATCTCTTAAGGAGTGACAGAATGCCAATTTGCTTCTAAAATTCTAAGATAACTAACTGGAATTATTACCATATGGGGAAGAACAAGACATTGGCACCTAGGATATAACTACAGATATAAAGCAGAATTTGATCACTGCAAGATGAAAAAGTAACTAAGACAGAATTTGGTACCAGAGAAGTGGGTTGTTGCTGTGACTATACCTGACCACGTGGTTCAAGAGCCTTTGGGAATGGTTTATCGGAAGAGTCTGGAAAGGTTCAGAGATTGCCTGAAAGAATAGTACTGGAAAATCATCAAAAAGATTAGACACCATGATCAAGTGGTATTCATCCCAGGGATGCAGGTATGGTTCAGCATATGTAAATCTATAAATGTAATACACTATATTAACAGAGCCAAGGATAAAAATCATATGATCATCTCCATAGATGCAGAAAAAGATTTTGACAAAGTCCAGCACCCATTCAGAAAAATTGGAATAGATGGTCTTTATCTCAATCTGATAAAGGCCATCATTGACAAACCAACAGCCAGCATCATACTAAATGGACAAAAACTGAAAACTGTCTCTCTAAAATCAGGAACAAGACAAGGACGCCCACTCTTTCTGCTCTTACTCAAGATAGTCCTGGAAACTTTAACTGGAGCAATTAGACAAGAGAAAGAAACAGAAGGAATAGATAGGAATAGATGTTGCTATTTGTACATGCCATGATACTCTACATAGAAGACCCCAAAAACTCCATCAAAAGACTTCTAGGTTTAATAAGCAAATTCAGTAATGTAGCTGGATACAAAGTCAACACTCAAAAATCCTTCCTGTACAGGAATAACAAACTCACTGAAAGAGAAATCAGGGAAGCAACACCTTTCATAACAGCATCCAAAAAAAAAAAAAAAAAAAACTACGAATCAATTCTACAAAGAATGTAAAAGACCTCTATATTGAAAACTAGTCTGAAAAATGAGATTGAAGAGGATATTAGAAAATGGAGAGATATCCCGTGCTCTTGGGTAGGAAGAACCAATGTAGTGATAATGGCCATACTTCCAAAACTGTTATACAAATTCGATACAATCCCAATCAAAATTCCAATAGCATGTCTTGTGGAATTAGAAAAAATAATCTTAAAATTCATCTGAAATTAGAAGAGACCTAGAATAGCAAAGGCAATCCAGGACAACAAAGACAAGACTGGAGGCATCACAATCCCTGACTTGAAATTATGCTATAAAGTTACTGTAATTAAAAACAGCATGATACTGGCACAAAAACAGACCTGAAGATCAATGGAACATATAAGAAGATGCAGAAACAACTCCAGTCATATTAAGCCACCTTATCTTTGATAAAAGTGCCAAATACATTCACTGGAAGAAAGATAGGCTCTTTAATAAATGATGCTGGACAAACTGGCTCTACACATGCCAAAGATTAAAACTGGACCCGTATCTTTCACCATGCACTAAGCTAAAATTTGAATGGATCAAAGATCTTAATATTAAAACAGAAACATTAAATCTGCTGGAAGCTAAAGTTGGCAAAACCCTTGAAGACACTGGTTTAAGCAAAGGCTTTATGAACAAAAAACCTCTATGCACAGGAACTATTAGAAAGAATCAACAAATGGGATCTCATCCTGTTGAAAAACTTTTTCACAGTAAGAGAAACCACCAACAGAGTGAAGAGACAACCCACAATGTTGGAGAAAATGTTTGCTAGCTGTACTTCAGACAGAGGATTATCATTGAGAACATATAAGGAACTCAAATAAATCAGTTCTCCCAGATTTAAAGACCCAATCCAAAAATGGGCATCTGAGATAAATACACACTTCTCAGATGAAGAAATACAAACAGCAAATAAATATGTGAAAAAATGTTCAACATCACTGGTCATTCAAGAGATGCAAATTAAAACACCACTGAGATTCCATCTCATCCTGGAAAGAATGGCTATTATCAAGAAATCAACCAACAACAAATGTTGGAAGGGCTGTGGAGAAAAAGGAACCCTTCTCTACTGTTGTTGGGAGTGTAGAATGATGCAACCACTGTGGATATTAGTGTGGAAATTTCTCAAAAAACTAGGGTGAGAGTTCTCATTTGACCTAGCTATTTCCCTTCTGGATATCTTCCCAAAAGAATTCAAAACATCATTCCACAGTGATATATGTGCACCCATGTTTATAGCAGCACAATTTGTAATAGCTAGGTCTTGGAAAGAACCTAAATGCCCACCAATTGAGGAATGGATAAAAAAGATACAGTATTTTATACAATGGAGTACTACTCAGCCATAAAGGATAAACTGGAAACTTTTATAGGTAAATGGATGCAACTTGAGAACACACCCAGAAGTGAAACACATGAGACACACTTGTGTAAACATCACATTGTCTCACCCATGTGAGAAACTGAGAGAAACAACATATGCATATGTATATATGTATATAAAAAGATAGTTAAGATAAGTATACTACTGATTTCTCTGAGGTCATTGAAAGATTTGTGCTGTTATTGTTTGGATAATTGAATGAAGATGTCTTGTGCTCTGGTAAATGATTTGGAGAT
Source organism: Dasyprocta punctata (assembly GCA_004363535.1). Classification (NCBI taxonomy): domain Eukaryota; kingdom Metazoa; phylum Chordata; class Mammalia; order Rodentia; family Dasyproctidae; genus Dasyprocta; species Dasyprocta punctata. The sequence continues at coordinate 19,192 of RJWM01031298.1, forward strand.
GACAATGCACAATGTGTGCACCATTGTTGCCCTATGAATGATGTGTTTTGAAATTTTTTTCTATTTTTTTCTCTTTGAAATAAAATGGATTAAGAAAAACAAGAGTAGTGCTGGAATGCCTTAGGCTGTTCTGTATGGGAGAGTCTGGTCAGATCTCAGAAGACCAGACGGCTGATAAAAATCCTCCAATAAAGACCAGGCTTGAGAGTTTCTGCTGGGAAGCAGGGCTGCATTGGGTGCTGGACTCCAGATGATGTATGTTATGGCTTGGCAAAAAGTTTGTCCGTATTTTGCTCATGTTCAGAGACTTTGCCTGAGACTAATATTAAAGGCAATGGACTAATTAATCTGACAGAAGAAATTTCAAGGCAGTCAAATGTTGAGGCTGTGGCATGGCTATTGTTGGGGGCTTTTGGCCAGATAAATTTTGAGAATCAAAAGCAAAAAGCCCAAAAGAATGATTTAAAGTGTTGTGAGTTTGGACAGTAAGGAGGTTCCAGATAGAGCTGAGGAGATCTCCATTGCTGAGAAGGAACAGAACATTAAAAATGCCCTGAGGGCATCACAAGAAGCAGAAAATCTCCACCCTTTGCAGTCTCAAAACTGCAAAAGTGAAAGACTGCTTTGAGGAGAAAGTTGCAGGGCACTATGTTCCAGAATAGCAGTGGCATAGAAAATTTGTTCCTCAGAATTGAATTCAGAGTGCCCAGCAATTCGGGCACTTGACCTGTATAGCCAAGAGAGAGCAAAGTTTGGTTACTGCTCCAGCTGGCAGCAGACCTTGGCATCATCCACGTGGCACTGGTTTTAGGTGCATGAAGAATGCAAGAGTTAATAGGGTTAAAAAGTCTTCCACCTTTATTTCAGAAGACCTGGTAGGCCAGGCAGTGTGCCCTTGAGAGGGCAGTGTGTGAAGCTGTGAGTGTGAAGCTGAAGGTGCAGTGGAGGCTCCAGAAGTTGGCAAAGCAAGGAAGGTGGATCATCTAAGGAAAGCTGCAAGGAGGGAGCAAAGCAGGCCTAAGAGTGAAGCCATGGGAGCTGTAACCACCAGAAGATTTTAAAGCTGGCCAAGATGGTGCATGCCTGTAATCTCAGAGCTCTGGGAAGCTTATGCTGGTTTGCAGGTTTGGGCCCAGCTTGGAGAACCTCTCAATTTAGCAAGACCCTGTCTTAAAAAGCTCTGGGGCAAAAATAGAGCTTCTAGGCCATAAAGGTAACTTCAAAGACCTTTGACTCTTGCAACATGTTAGAAGTAAGCATTTCTGAGAATTGTGTATACTCTACGACAAAACATTTCATGAAAGATGGCTTCTATTATATTAAATATGTTTTTTTCAAGTACATAAAATAATTGTCAAATGAGTGAGTAAACACTGGATAATAAGTATCCAGTGTATCCAGGACCACATTTCTATAACTTAGCTTGATGGTGTTGATATAAATAACACTACATTTCTATTAAGGATCATGCAGAACAAGACACCTTAGAATTCATAAATGTGTTTGAACTTGTGAGGTATCAAAGAAAGTTTTACTCTGTTGGGTCAAGAAAATTATTCAGGAATTTTTGACAAGATGGCAGAACGGTAAACAGCAGGGTAAGTGGCCTCCCTGAAAGATACCATCCAGATGCTGGAATATAGCAACATGGGGAAGACGAGAAGAAGGGAGGCAGGTCCTCTGGACCCAGGAAGAATCTAAAGTGAGAATTGAAGCCCACAAAAAGAGTAAAAAGAAACAAGCAAGCAAGGAAGTGGTGGCTGGCAGCACCACTGCCCAGAGTCAGACGCACTCTGTGAAAGGAGTTGCTGGAACCTAGGGATGCATGATCAAAGTCTAGCGGCCGTGGCAGCAGTGGCAACCCTGGAGGCCTCTGCCTAGAGAGGCATCATTGGAGGGGAGTGGTGGTGGACAGAGAGAGCAGACCTGGAGAACTAAACTGGTTGATGATGAGTGCAACAAATACCAATCTCCCGCAAGGGAGTGCAAGGGACTGGCAGCCATTTTGGGGCCAGAGCCACCCCTAGTTGGGCACAGTCCTATGGAAATTGCTCTGACTGAGACCCGGAGTGTCCTGGAGGGTGACTGGCTTGGTCTGGAAACCAGGGCTCCACATGTGCCCTAGGGGTGATAGTGGAAGATTCACGAATAACCAGCCCAGGTTCCCAGGCGGTGGCCCCACCCCTGTGCACTATGCCAGATATTAGGGAGCTGAGGTGGGCTGGGGAGAGGCAGTGGACAGCACTGTAACAGCGCACACATTTGTCCAGAACAACGCAGGAATATGTCAAGACAAAGAAGCAAAGGCAGTCTCTGGCCTCCAATACAAGCAGAACAAATCCAGGAGAAGCAAAAGGAGAAGAGGTCGGGAGTCCCACAACTAAAGCCTCTGAGGTGATGACAACTGAAGTAAAGAAACAACTTCATGAAGCTATAAAAGAAATTAGAGATATAGCTGCAAAATGGCCGACCTGATGACTCCGCCGTAGGGAGGCTCCCTGGAATATACCTCCCAAATGCTGGAATACAAAATAATACAATAACAGAAAGAAGGAAAGGGGAGGGAGATGGATCCTCAGGACCTAAAAGGAGTCTAGGATGAGAACTGTAGCCCACGGAAAGAGTAAAAAAAAAAGAAGAAGTAAACAAACAAAGGTGGCGGTGCCTCTGACCAGAGCTCAATCCAATCAACGTGGACTCAAACTGGGAAGGTGCGATTAAAGTGCTTGAGATGTGCGATTGAACTTCTGTGGATTGAACTTCTGCGGCTAAGGCGGAGACGGCTAAGGCGGCGACGGCGGAGGCAGCTATTGATCATGGAAAGAAGTGGTCGTGAGCTGGTGAGTGAGTAAACTCGGCGGGCCCCAGCTCCCCACCCCCCACTCCCCAGGGAGAGCGAGGAACAGGCTTCCATCTTGAGACTGGAACTGCACCTAATTAGGCACGGTTCCTTGCCCACACCAGGCCCTGGAGGGTCCTGGCGGAATCTGCATGGGCACCCTGGGGGTGATAGAGGAAATTAGGCAGACGGCCCTATCCACGCGCACTTCACTAGACATCCGCGGAGCCGAGGCGGCCTGGGGAAACACAGCAGAGCCCAGGAAAATGCCAAGAAGGAAAGGTAGAGGGCGCTCTCCGGACTCCGATACACGCAGCACAAACCCGATTGACATAAAGGCAGACAAGGTTGGGAGTCCAAAAATTAAACTCTCAGAGGAGATGACAACCGAAGTGGGGAGACAACTCCATGAAGCTATGAAAGAAATTAAAGCGGCACTGTTAGCCCAACTGAGAATTGAAATGAAATTAATAATAGGGCAATCCCTTAGCGCCTCTAAAGGAGACATAGCCAGAAAGGTGGAGGA